>CAODLS012408015.1:0-26321 GCA_948243855.1 Flueggea neowawraea | reverse complement strand
TTGAAGATGATAATGAAGGTTAGTTCTTTAAATTTAATATGAAGCATAAAAGTTTGCATATTTGTTTTTACCTTTTTCTAATTGCATTTAGTTTGTTGCCAATTGGATTTGTTTATTTTTGTAATTTGTTTTAATTTGAGCGTACATGTTGTTCAATCTATATTTGTAGCAGTCTGTTCACATGAAATTATATTGAAACAATCTAATATTATTATTGTCTTTCTGGATTAGATCAAACAGAAATAATTGAACTCATGTTAATATGTACTCTGGATATGGATGCTACTTTTTTTGTTTTGTTGTGTTGAAATGTTAATGGAGCATATATGGTAGACTGGTAGCGGTGAATTCATATTCATGATTAGATATTTGTCACTTTAACCTACAGAGCTTTTTATGACAGATTTTTGGTTTACCCATGCCCTAGGTTCGGTCCTGTTTTAATATATATATATATATATATTTTTTTTTCTTTTGCTAGTGTGATTGTGGAAATTATTGTTTTAATACGTCATTTTTATGATAATCACCTGTAGCTATAATATTTAAGCAATTGAGACCAGTATGCAGTGTTTGAGAACTTGAAAACATGAAATTTATCTGATCAGTAGAACCAAGTTTCTTTTTTCCCCCAGAAAACTGCAAACTCTGCCATTTTAGGTTGCCAGTTAAATTTCAAGGACATTTATCTGATATATTTGTAATAGTGTCAATAAAGCAAACGTCAATGGGTTCAGATTCTCATATTCTTTCCTTTTCTTTGTAGTCTCCGGTATCTAAGAGAAAATGTGGAAAAGGAAACCTTGAAACTTATAATTTCCATGGTTATTTCATGGCCAGGTCGTTGGCAGTCCAATGAGCCACCATCACTTTATGTATTCATCAACTGTAGCACACGTGAACTTTCTACTGTAGAGAAGTATGTGGTAAGATTTCTTTCTAGAAATAGGTTTGTTGTTGATTGCCGTTAATATTAGGTTCCGTATTAGTCTCTTGATCACATAGTGGCTTTCTTTTCTTTTCTTTGTCATACGTGCTTTCAAATGTTTCTGTTGATAAGTACATTGCGTAAACTTGAGTTTAATTCTCTAATCTCTGTAATTGTAATATCTCACTTCATTCTTGCATTTGTGCTTACGCAGATACTGCCATTCTTTTGAAACATTATTTCCTTGATAATGATAGGGTATAGAAATTATATTTATTTATTTGGTGAAGTATTATGTAAACACATTTGAAATAGTCTCTTTTAGTGGCCCAATTAGCTTACTTAATAATTTAACCGGTTTCTCTATTAGTTTCTTTTTTTACTTCCATAAAATCACACAACTAAAAATTTAACCTAAAACTTTATGGTCTCTACTGAAATTTTTGAGGCTTTCAATGTCAAAATTGACTGGGGTTCTAGTTAGCGCTGCAAGTTATATTTAGTGGTGCTATGTCCATGTTAATCGAAAGCATCAATGCCCCATCTTTCCTGTTGATGTTTGCATTCTTTATCATTGAATGTGTTCAATGAATAGCACTAACTTCGTCCTCACATTTTTATTGAAGGAGGACGCTCAGAACTATTGTATCTTTTGACATTCAAATCTATTGCTTGTGTGATGGATTCTGGGGTCAAAAAGCAGCTTGACTTTGGAGATTTGCTTGCGCTCCCTAGTGATATGGAACCTTCAGCTTGTCATGATAAATATTAGGCTGCTGGAAACATCAGGAAAGCAGCTCCAATCCTTCCTTGTTTAAAGGAATCTGCTGTGCATATGGATGGTCTTATTGCCTGCTAGGCATTCTGAAGGTACTTTATGCTTCAGACCCAGTTTTATTTGTTTGGAAAAATCTTATAAGCTGATAGAAGCCGCATGATGTAATAGAACATTGTTTTCCCTTTTAAACAAGAACATTTACAACATCAATAAATCACTTATTTTGTGGGTCTTATGATCTCATTTGTGTGATGCAGTACTAATGTATGCTGTATAAATTCTGGAATTACAAAAAGTGCTTTACACTTCTGTTTTTGTTGTCAATTTTATTTTTGGATTGTTTGAATAAAAAACATAAATTTACAGTATTTTCCTATTAGTGTCACAAAGTTTCAAACTTGTGATTTTATACACAAATTTCGAAGTTTTCTTATATGTTATTTTTTCCCCCTCATTGCACCATTATAGATATCCTACGTGACATGTATGTTTATCTGTTAGCTAAAATATTACAGAGTGGTGCCCAATTACTATCATTGTAAGGCTAAAGCGAAAAAAATTGAGGATCAAAGAGACGCCAATTTTGACCTTAGTTTTTCTCCCCTATTTAACTTTTTCATGCTAGTAAATTTAAATGTTTAATATCGATTTGGTTAACATACCAGTGTACATTCCATGTTGCATTTTTACATCAGATGCACCGTTGATAAATTACTGATTTAACAAGTAGAGTCTAACTGGTGATATGAATAGGAAAGACACCAAATTTTTATGTTAAAATTATAACTCTAAAACTTCATGACACAAATAGGAAAAAGTTCCAAAGTGTTTAGTTTCATGATAATGTCATGCTTGCAATGTTATTTACTTGATAAAGTTATTGTTCAACTAAAATTTCTCTTCCATCCACGTCCATTATGAAAAGTTGCTGGGCAACATTTGCAACATAAGTTAATTCATCATTCTACAAAAAGTTTTCAGTTCTTGCAATAAATTTTTAGTTTGTTTTTTCTCGTGGGAACAACACTGGTGAAAAAAGGGTAAGAAGAAGAAGAAATAGGGAAGTAAAAAACACAATTTAGGATAGCACGAAACATTAATAGTGAAGTTGCTATTTGCTTCTGTTTTTTTTTTTGACAAGTTTAGGTTTTAACAGGTGTTTAATGATTTAATTGGTTTTGTGGGACCACTACTTCTCAATAAGCTCATTCAATTTCTTCAACAAGGTTTGCAGCCTTTGATTAGATTTCAACTATATTATTTTGATGGTCAATGCAGCAAGGACAAATTTTCATAATGTATTCTCTGTTTCATACTGCATGCTAGCTGATTTTTTTTCTTTCATGTAAAAACTCCAAACACATGCATCTGCAATGCATCTACCTGGGCCCTTGTTTTGTTAAGTAGAATGATGGCATTGTCTGGTTGTCTTAGTGAATTAATATTGAGAAAATCCGTGTCTCAGGTTCTATGGATTGGGATGGCTATCTTCTTGCATTATCCTTGGGCCTTGTCTCCATCTTGAAGTAATTGTTACTCTGCAGCTTCAGTAGTCATGCTTTTTTCTTTCCAGTTCGTTTTTTCCTCTCTTATATTTCATTCCTTCACTAACTTTTAGTGTAGATGCTGAAACAAACTACCATGCTACATGTCCACCTAGTCTTCTCCAGGGCGGCCTGGGATATGTTCTATTAAATTTTGCTCAGTTAGGAACGAAAGAAAACCTGTCTCATATAGTTTTAAATATAAGTTTTTATTTGCATATGACTTGTTTTTATTATAAGTTGACCATGGAGATGATAATCCACTTATTTATTTATATTTTAATTGGTTATTACTCAGAGATCTAATCTTAATTACAGTTCTAATCATTTTTACGATATTATATTGTTGTTGGTTGATGCTTGTCCTAAATTTGCAGATCCTTTGCTGATACACAATATACATTTCATCTTGCAAAGTTGAAACTAAAGCTACGAGCAAGTATTATGACTGTTATTTATCGGAAGGTGACTACTAATTATGCTTTAATGTCAATTAATTTTTAATCATGCTTTTCTATTATCTAGAGAGTTTGTGTCATCATTGGATTATTTGGGATAATTTATTAAGGAACATTAAATGTTGCTTCACTGTTAATATTCTTTGCTTGATATAACTTAGGTAATATCACATTGACTAATTAATTTTATCTTAGTGTTTGTCCGTTACCCTAGTGGAGCGATCAAAATGTTCAGAGGGAGAAATACAGACGTTTATGTCTGTAGATGCAGACCGAACTGTCAACCTGTGCAACAGTTTCCATGACATGTGGAGGTAACAACTCAATGTTGTTTTCAAAGAGAGATTTAATTGGCTAGGTTGATCAACCAAATTTCTGCCATTCGTTATTTAAAAATGAGTCCTCTTTCTTATGTGAACACACTCTTCTTTTTTGAAGATAGAAAAAAAAAAGAAAATAGTATTGTATCTGAAAATTTCTTTTGCATGTTTCATCATATTCATCTGAGTATTGTCACAAATGTTACTGTTCCATAAATTCCTGTTTCCTTATTATGTTGGCTCATGTGCTATTGAATTTTCTTTTGGGATGCTCTTAAAAGTAATGATTGTTGTGAAGTAGTAATAAGTAAAGATGTTAAGAGTGTTGAGTAAAAAGATATCTTACAGGGATACCTTAGCATGTGTTGTGGAAAGAGGGTATTTGTCAATTATGCTTCAGTAGTTTCTTGATGGAAGTTGTACCGATGCATAAAATGGAGCCACATCCCTCTGAAACCCCATTGATTTGTATTTCTATAGTTTTTCTTTGTTTTGTTGCTTTTCTAGTTTTAGTTCACTGTGTTTGGCTGAAGGAAGATTCTAGCATGCTCAATCCCGAGTATTGAATGGTGAATTCTTTAATGTGGAAATTAAAGGAGGAAATGCTGCATATGGCTTATTTTTAAACTCTATTTTTATTTCATTTCACTTTGTATTAGATTTAAAATTTACGGCAATTCTGCCCTCTATTAGTTGCAATTAGTTCTGTTATAATGTTTCTCCCCCTTTTTTCATACAGTTGTAACTTGATTTTCTTTTTAAATTTTTCTTTGTCGCATTCACAATCATGAGGAAGTTCTTATAGAATCAAAATTAAGTTAAGAGGATCTATAAGCTATAATTAAGTATTTTTTGGTATAGAAATTTTTATCAAAACACTTTTGCCCTTGCAAATTGGAATCGCACTGTATCTGTTATTTACACAAGTGAAATTTGCTTTTCTGTCGGGACTTGCAATAACCGTTTTGTTGATACGAGGTACCACAGATTTCTTGTTTAATCTCTTCAATGAGATCTCCAGTAAACAGCATTCTGCTGCTGGTAGTCAATATTTTTAGTTGATTGTTTTGGAAATGCATATACCTGTGCAAGTTGTGAGTGCTCAAGCTCAAACTTTAAAACCATATATTTCATCAAGTGTAGGCGAGCAATAAGAAAAAATAAACGCACCATATGAATCTTGGTCCTTATAAAGTTGTAATTTTGTAATGAATATTGTTATTGGTATTATCTGCTGTATCTTTTAGCTAAAGAATGCTGTTGTATCTGTCAAGAGCTTCAAGTACTGCTGCTTTGTCCACACAGAACTAAACATATATATCTATGGTATCAATTTTAAAACCATATTTTATTATACATTGCAGATTTAATTTTGCAATAACTTATTAGTAACCTGATGTATTTTTTTTTCATGAATATATAATTCCTTTTCAGTGAACAAATGGATTTCTGAAATGATTGCAAATGCTACAAAGGAGACGATGAAGCAAAATGATGAGAGGTACAATAGCTGTGTTCATAAGATTTTTCTTTAGTGAGTTGAACTTGAGTATCATATTGTTTATAATTCCCAGTGCTAGATTAGGAGGTAGAGATGATGCGGACAACAACATTTTATTGGACATAGTAATTTTATGAGTTTGAGAACAATGTGCTTGACAGGATTAGGAGGACAGTGGAAATTTTGACATACATACGCACTTTAAAGATTTATGGATGGGAGCTACTTTTCTCTGGTTGGCTGATGAAAACAATATCTTCAGAAGTGAAACATTTAGCTGTATGATGCAATTAACTACTAGACTGAGTCAAGTTGTGGATGGAATTCATAGCCATCATTCTTTTATTTATGTCTATTGTGAGACGGATATAAATCATTGTGTTTGACCCTTCTTCTCAGACAAGGAAGCATTTGGATGCTTGGTGTGTATTCTTTTGGGCCACGACACCAACAGTTTTCTCTCTGTTCACCTTTGGACTGTTTGTTTTGGTGGGACATCAGCTAGATGCTGCAATGGTATCTCGATTATTTATATGATATTATAATCAACTTCTGTGCAGTGATTTATTTTATTTCATTGCTTTTTTACAATTTTAGTGCTTAACCATAGATAAAGCTGTTTTCTCAAGAAACATTTTGGCAGGTCTTCACTTGTCTTGCTCTCCTTAATAATTTGATCTCCCCTCAATTAATTTCCATGGATTATTAACGGCTTGATTGAAGTGAGTTGTATTACTACCGTGATTTTCAAACTTTTGGACTATAATCATTAATGGCACTGGTTTTTATTTTATATACATTTTGTATGTTCTTCAACAAGGTCCTTTATATCAGTCAGACGGTTGAGCAGATTCCTCTGCTGTTCAGAGGACAAGCATGAATTGGGGAAAAAAGTTGAATCTCCTTTGCTTTTCACAAAAGACAGTTCTGAAATTATCTCAGAAGATATGGCTGTTGTGATCCATGATGCATTCTGTACCTGGTCCAGCAGTGGTGAAGAACAGCGGAATGTGGTCTTAAATCATGTTACTTTGAGCCTTCCTAAGGGCACATTGATAGCAGTAATTGGAGAGGTGAATTCTATTTCCCAGTTCTTTTTTTTCCTGGAATCCAATCAAAATCATATTCTTGTGAATCTACTCTTCCTGTTCCTTCCTTGATCAGAATTCATTGCTTATTCAACATTCAGTAATATTGTTTTCTTCCACATGATTTTCTCATTCAAAATTTAGACTTATTCTCCAGTTGAAAAGAGTTTTTATTTAGTATAGTTGCCCAAGAAAATGATGATCTATGTTATATTGATATTGTTGGGGATATCTTTTCCCCTTTCAACACTTTGATTTGGTTAGCATGGCTTTTAATATATACCAGTGTAGTAATAACGAAGCTTAACAGATTTAGATTGTTGATTCTTTTCTTGTGCAGATTCTCAGCAAAGCAATTAAATATAAGAACATATTTTGTGGCTAATGAGTTTGTAACATTTAAAAATGCTGAAGCAGATTACAATCAATGAAATATCGATAACATATTATGATTTTGGGACTTGTCTAAGAAGTAACACCTAACTGAAGTTGTGATTTGTGATTATTAGTCGAGTGCGATTATGTCTTGGCCTGGATTTTACTTAATATCATACCCACAAGCTCTTCAACTATAGGAAGTATTGTATTTCTATGTTTCCTGTGTTTATTATTCTCTTTGTTAATTTCCTCTGTGCAGGTCGGTTCAGGTAAATCATCTTTGCTCAGTGCAATGCTAGGAGAAATGGGGCTCATCCATGGGTCTCATGCGGATCTATTGCATACGTACCACAGGTTTGTGGGTTCTTCTACAGGTTTGTGGGTTCTTTGTTGAATGAATTTTCAAATTTTATGTTGCAGTTCTCCTCTGCTGACTTTTGCAAATTGATAGGTTCCTTGGATTTTATCAGGAACAATACATGATAATATATTGTTCGGGAAGAAATATGATCATAAAAAGTACAGACCTAACAACTGTATGGAGATTTTTTTTTATTGAACTCGGTAATATATTAAGTTCCCTTTTCATTGAGTTCCATTAATTTCGTTTCTGATCTCATCAGCTGCACGTAATTGAAGGCTATGTTTCTGGGAGCCCATTTTTGGTATTTTTTGGCATTTGCCAACCTTGTAGTTTTGGTTTATGGGAGCTGGCCATCAGAGATACTGAGTTGAAATTAAGGCAACTGTGGATGTCATGTTTATTTTAACATAAATGATATTACTAACATAGGTAAGAAAAGCTGAAAAAAAAAACAAACAGCAGGGAGCAACGGGGAGATTCAGGTGGAATCTCCTGCATGGCAGTCATAGTTTTATTATTACCTAATGTCCATCAAAGGTCATTTTCGTTCATATGGCTGTAAAGTGGGTAGATATGTTTTGTTTGAATTTCAGTTACAGTTAGTGTATGTTTCTTTTCTTTTTTTTTTTAGAATTCCAGCACATAACAAAAATGACCGGTACTAGTTTGGGCTTATTTTTCAGGTCTTTCCAACATAGCTACTGTTCATTTAAGGTTATCTTTTCTTTTGGTACACTGAACAGATACTTGGAGACTATTATGTCCTGTGCCCTGGATGTTGATATCTCACTAATGGCAGGAGGTGATATGTCATATATTGGAGAGAAAGGAGTTAACTTATCTGGTGGGCAAAGAGCTCGGCTTGCTTTGGCAAGGTTATATCTACTATGTTTGGAGGGTGTAGCGTCTTTCTGGATAGGTTTAATCCTTCTGTCCTACTGACAGTCATTCTCTGTTGTTTTGCAACAGAGCCATTTATCATGGTTCAGATATACATTTGCTTGATGATGTCTTCAGTGTGGTTGATGCACAAGTTGCTAGGTGGATTTTAAACAATGCCATTTGTGGTCTTATAAACCATAAAACTCGTATTCTTAGTACACATAATGTCCAGGTAATAGCTTGCAATCATTTTTTATGTTGGATTTAGAATCTGCTTTTGAGTTTGGAATTTTACAAGGAACATTCCACAAATCATCTTTCTGAATCTCATAGAAAACTATGTTCATTTCCCGAAACAAAACAATATAAATTCTAGATCTTCTTAATTAACATCTTATGAAAGAATGCCTAGTTAACATGATTCCGTTCAATGTTACAAAATCATTTTATACATTGTCATAATCTAAAGAGTGAAGACTTCTGCAGGTAACCAATTTTTTCTCTCCTGATATTAGCTTTTCATTAAGTACAAATGATCACCGATTGTTTTTCTGTAAATGGTTGCTTGGGAATTACTTTAGCCTTTTAACACTCACAGGCAATTTCTTCTGCTGATATGGTTGTGATGGAGAAAGGATATGTGAGATGGGTTGGAAATCCAGCTGGCCTTGCAATTTCAACATTTTCAGCACTTGCTTCTCCTAATGGGCATGATAACACTCATATTCAGAGACAAGAATTTAGACCAGTTACTAATATCGAAGGGAGACAAAATGAACTTGAAATTGTGGAGAAAAATTCTGCACATTTTTCACTGGAAGCACAAGATGTTGAAGTTAAGTTGAGAAAAGTGGGCAGAGTTGAATTTTCTGTATACAAGTAAGTAATGTTTTCCAATAAGAAGCAATTTTACCTTTGATGTACCAACCAAATGCATGCCTACAAAGTTGAAGTCAGGAAAATTAGAGAACGGTACTTCTAATTAAATGCTTATATGTGGACAATCTTCTTTTTATTGATATCCTATTGTTCTCACCAAATCATATATATATTTAAATTACTGTTAGGCTAATGGTTTTCTTTTGGGAAGAACTACATAATAAAAGGAATTCATTCAAAACCGGCAAAATCGAAAGTAACCAGAGGGAATATAAATTTTACCCCATGGCCAATACAATTTCAGTCAACGTAATTAATGTGGACATATTTTTGCATAAAATGTAATTTTAGTATTTTATATTCCAAATTTTCATCCATTGACTATGTCTTCCCTTATTGCAAGAACTAACAAAGGAATTGAAAAACTCACTGGAATGTGATGTTTGATGCACCAAACATAAAAAGATAACTTTTACGTTATCATATGATTATAAATGTAATATATACATCAAAGTCTTTAGATATATACTATCTTTTACAGGAACTATGCTGCATTTTCTGGTTGGTTTCTTACAACTGTAATATTCATTTCAGCCATTCTAATGCAAGCATCTCGTAATGGGAATGATCTGTGGCTCTCATTTTGGGTTGATAAAACAGGGAGTAGACAAACACAGTCAGCCATTCTAATGCAAGCATCTCACAATGGGAATATCTGTGGCTCTCATTTTGGGTTGATACGACAGGTAGCAGACAAACACAGTATGCGATATCCTTCTATTTGGTAATTTGGTTGTATAACAGTGCTCATGATCGTTATTTGGATCTACTGTTCCTTCACTGTAGAATAACTTTTATTTTTTCCTTACTGTGATTTGTTTATTTACAAATTTTTGCATGCTCAGTGTGTGATTCTCTACACAGTTGTATTCATTGCATTTTCTATGTTGAATCTTCTATCAAAAATTCAGGTTGTACTCTGCATATTTTGTGCTGTAAACTCTGTTCTTACGTTGGTGATAGCATTCTCATTTGCATTTGGTGGCTTGCGAGCGGCAGTTCAGGTGCATAATAAATTGCTTAATAAGCTTATTGATGCGCCAGTACAGTTCTTTGATCAAACACCAGGTGGCAGAATTCTTAACAGGTTAGAAAGCACTCATATTTTCAGTATTATTTCACAAAAATATATCCTGTTGACACCCTTAACTTTCATTGTAGGTTATCTTCCGATCTGTTTATGATAGATGATTCACTTCCATTCATTCTCAACATTCTTCTTGCCAACTTTGTTGGCCTGTTGGGAATAGCAATAATTTTGTCATACGTGCAGGTAATCACAAAAATCCTTTGCCTCAGTATAGTATGTCTTGCTGTTTCACCACCTTTATTTTCCTGTAGCTTTCGTTGAAGGAGCTTACACATGCAGGTTTTTTTCTTGCTTCTGCTAGTGCCATTTTGGTTTATCTACAGCAAGCTACAGGTATATAAAAGGCCATCAATAGTTTCTGACAACAATTATTGCATAAAATTTCTACTTTTGGGAATGCATGCACGTGTGTAAACAGTCTTTCCGATTTAGAACTGCTAATAGGGCTTTATTCCCATCGTGGAATATCATAACTATGGTTGTACTGTAGAAACTTTTTCATTAAGTTCTGTAAAAGATGTCTGAAGATGCCATCAAGTGTATGCTGTGGCTAAATGCTGATATGGTTGTTTTATATGCTCCAAAATTAGAACATTAAAGCTGTCAACTTATTTAGATATTATTCAGTTTTTCTATAGGTCAACATCAAGGGAATTACGGAGGCTTGATAGTGTTTCTCATTCCCCAATATACATGACCTTCACAGAGACGCTTGATGGATCATCCACTATTTGAGCATTTAAATCTGAGGTAGCTGTTTTTGTGTCTAGTATGATTTTTCTTTCAATAGTAGTTGATGTTATATTACATGCTTGGTTGTGCAATATAAGTTAAAAACTCAAGCAAATAGTTGAATGGATTGGGAAAATTATATATTGCGAGGAAAATTTTAAGAAAAACAAGAATTGTGGCTAAAAATCTTGTTAATGTATTGTTTGTTGAGTCTGCAAACGAATCAAAGATTGGCTCATTGGAAGGGTAAGTATCACATAAACAAGATAAAGCTAATATTCAAAAAATTTAGCAACTTTTGTTAATCTACTGTTTGTTGGACAATTTTTATGGTTAGAATAATATCTATTAAAATCGCAAAATGCCCATTAAATGGACATTGTTCTATGTGGAGAATTGTCTATTCAACTAGTTACCGAGACTGTTAGTCATGAACAGGACCTTTTTCAGGCTAAATTCACAGAGCACATCGCTTTGTATCAGAGAACTTCTTACTCAGAGATAATAGCAAGTTTGTGGCTAGCCTTGCGTCTCCAGGTATATCAAAAGACTGAAGTTTGATAAAATTTGTTAGCTGTTAAACAAGGAAAAGAAATTTTCTTTTCTGAAAAAAAATATATTTACTTATAAAAATATAATAGCCAGAAAAGGAAAATGACATAAAGAGGGAACATGTGATAATATATGCTATACAAGAGCTGTATATATTATATTTAAAAGCAAATAAGGGCATCATTTGGTATCATTGGCTACTGAATCTGATATGTTTTCACATTGGGAAAATGATAATATACATATCAAAGAAACTATCACCCTCAAAGAATTTAATTGTAAGAGATACATAATTAAAGCATGATTAGTTTAATATCATTGAAGAACTACTTTATTCTATTGTTCTGACGCCATTGCTATCTTCATGTAGCTGTTAGCAGGATATATCGTTTCATTTGTTGCCGTGATGGCTGTTGTGGGATCCCATGTGCCAATAAGTTTTGGAACTCCGGGACTGGTACTGTGCTCTTTACACCTCCTATTCTAGCTGCGTATATTCGTTTTTACTTATAATATCCGAGATGACTTCTAGGAAACAATCAGATTGCCACAATCACCATTCTTAAACAGTCCTAGATTGAAACTTCTTTTGCAGGTAGGCTTGGCTCCCATATGCAGCTCCAATTGTGTCCTTTATGGGAAGCTTCTTAACAAGTTTTACTGAAACAGAGAAGGAAATGGTTTCAGTTGAGAGGGTTCTTCAGGTGTCAACTTAAGATTATTTTTTTTCTTTCCCCACATTTTTTCTTTAAAATGTCATTTACATAATTCAGCTTCTTTTTACAGTATATGGATATTCCTCAGGAAGAGCTCGGAGGATCTCAATCTTTAAATGCAAATTGGCCACATCAAGGGCTAGTTGAGTTTCAGAATGTTACAATGAGATACATGCCATCTTTGCAACCTGCACTACGCGGCATCAATTTTACCATAGCTGGCGGGTCAAAGGTTAATGTGAACACAAAGTCTGATATTAACTGCCTTATTTTTTGGATTAAGAATTCCCATCGTCATGTGTTGTGTTGTTCATATAGGTGGGAATAGTTGGACGAACAGGTGCTGGAAAATCAAGTGTCTTGAATGCCCTTTTCCGCCTTCCTCCAATATGTGGTGGTCATATCTTGGTGGATGGCCTTAATATAGGTGATATTTCTGTCAGAGACCTCCGTGCACGCTTAGCCGTTGTCCCTCAAAGTCCATTCTTATTCCAAGGATCATCGAGTTACACCTATGACCTATGTAAAATTATTTATTGGTCGTTTTCCCATCTCAAATTGCTGCCTGTTGGCTGATTTCCTTGTTTTTTCCAAATTTCTAGAGATAATCTAGATCCTCTTCAGAAGGCTGATGATCAAAAGATCTGCAATATTCTCGAAAAATGTTACATCAAAGAGGAAGTAGAAGCAGCAGGAGGACTGAATATTACTGTGAAAGAGTCTGGATCATCAATTTCAGTTGGAAAAAGACAGCTTATTTGCCTAGCACGTGCACTTCTCAAGTGCTCGAAGGTAAATGAAAAGTAATTTTTATGGCAATTTAACGTTTTGCAAAGACAGTAATTTTAGTTTGTTTCCAAAAATGTTTATTTGAAGCAAATATGGTTAATTTGCCACATAAAAGAATGTTTTAAAGAACTATTCAAATAATATTCTGTTTTAAAGAACTATTCAAATAATATTGATGTAGCAAATACATTTCATTTTTGCCATGATACTATGATGACTTGATGTGGTTTACAGAGAACAAACCATATAATTCACTTCTCGGTTGCTGATGAGAACTGCGATACCATTATGAAATTTTTAAATTTCATTACATTTTCATTCTTTTCATGCTCATGCGTGGAGGCGGCGGATCGAACGCTAACTATTTTTAAGTTCTTAGGTTCTTTGTTTGGATGAATGCACTGCCAATATAGACAACTGAACAGCTTCAGTGCTACAGAATGCAATAACTAGTGAATGCAGAGGCATGACATTAATCACAATTGGTCATCGCATTTCCACCGTCATGAATTTGGCAACATTTTAATTCTTGAACATGGGAATGTGGTAAAGTGCTTATTTCCCTTTCTATCTTATTTTGCTCGAGTTGATGATGTTTCTGTGAGAACTGAAGAGTAAAAAACGTCATCATCTGATTGTAGGTTGATCAAGGTAACCCGCAAGATCTTCTACAGAATGAGTTCTCCAGATTTTCTAGTTTTGCTATAGCATCTACGACGTGATTGCGTAAGTGCAATCCCACTGCCCTTGTCAGTTAGTTTATCAGTGTAAGATTGTAGTTAGTTTATTGGTATGAGAACTTAGCTTCGACTTGAAGTTGCTAATCATAACTTTCTCGGCCTTTTGGCTAAGATCAAGTGTAGATTCTGTTCAAAAACTTAGAAGTTGCTAATCTAATTGTAGGCTGAAAATTTGTATTACATTGGTGTAAAAAGTTGGTTTGATACTTATTTTGGTTATATATATTGTGACCGACAAAAATTAGTTGAGAATAAGTTTGAGCCAAAAGATAAGTTTGCACTCTCCATTTCAAACATATGCCGTGTCTTGTAGATGCCGTCCCTGTCTTGCCTCAGGTGCCTCAAACTTCGTCGTTTCAGCCATGTCTTCACCGATTTTTGTCCATTTACATCAACACACCGTGATATGATCTGAAAAAGAGAATATAAACCAATAAATTAACAGAACTCGTGAATATAGCTTAATTTATAACCAACAAGGTAGGAATTCAACAATAAAAGTATGTATAAAGGAGCATTCATCACATACATGATGGGGACTAACGGAATGAAAATGGAATAATAGCAAAAGTTATGGAGAGAATATTCATCGTAGTAGAAAAATTGAGGCATTCTGCGTAGTTTTTTATTAGAGTGTGCTTTATTGAGGTGAAGTGCTATTTACTTATTCTTTTCGTTAGATGCTATGAATGATTGTGAAGACAAGTTAATTGATGATGTTGTTGTTCAATTGAGCAGGTTCGTCGAGCAGAGGTATATATATTGTTACTCGCATTTAATTTAATGGGTAGGACACGTGGCAAGTAAGGGGAAAGTCGTCTCTATAGGAACCAAGGCGAATGTTGGGCCTTTAACTCAAGCGCTATGGTTAGTGAAGGGACGTCACTAACTAAACGTATGGAAAGCCTGACACGTGTGAAAATGAAGTTGAATTTTAAAAGACTAAGGAAAACACCAAGGAACATTCGCTAGTGAAAAACTCAAAACAAGTGTCTTGGGGACGATGATTATTACTTCGAGGAAATGGCTTAGAGTTTTGTCGCTTCGTAAAGAAACATAGAGAAAACAGCTAAAGAGATCTCGAAAACTAAAAAGAAAAAAGAAAACAATTTGTTAGTTTCTCATGTTTTTAAATAAAATTTTAAAGATAAAAATACTCATAAATCTATTTTATAAGACCATAAACTCTGATTTCCTTTTATTCATCACAATTAGGCCCCATTCTGCAACCGGAATAGATTGTCCAGATTCATCACAACTAGAAGATTTCACAGCTTTTTCTAGTTCACAATCCACACAAAACTAGCCCCTATATTCATCAAAATTCTCCGGCAACACAGGCAAACAATAGCTAAAAAAGTAGAAAAATTGAAGAAAAAAATCAAACCAACACAGACCATCCTTTTCTTCTTTAATTCAAAAAGTAAGCATGAACTTTCTGAATCAATCAAAATTAGTTTAAAAGTATAATTAAAAACATTAAACATACACAAATATCATCAATTTCTTCTCGCATTCGAAAGAAATCCCAAACTTTGTCATCACAATTCAAAACATAATTTCAAACAACAATTCCAGTGAATGATAAACCATTAGCAGCAAAAAAAAAAGAAACAGAGCCGCAATTTACAGATGAATACCAGAAACTTGACACTTATCACAATGAATCAAAGCGATCCGGTCCAAATGAAGACACCTTTTTCATTCTTTATTTCTTATTTCATATCTATGTTTTCATATATAATTCACGAAAAATCATACTACGTATGGTCTATGTGTCATTTGATCATGGCTATTAGTGTATGATGTTAGGCATGAAATTTTTATATCCAGAGAAACATAAAAAATGTTGAGTGCAAGAAGCTGTAAATCTTTTGCCTACCTTTCTTTGAAGAAAACAACAAGAACATAACTTTTGAACAAATATTATGCAATCGTTAAGGTTTATTAGAAGTATCAATTATTAGAACATGAAAGAAAAATTAGAAAGGAAAGAAGAAAAACAAACATAATCAAGTCTTAACTATTTATAATTGTCTTGACAATGGATGGAGCGACGATGGAGATATCATGAACCATGATGTTCTTTTCAGCCAGAGGTGATTTGCCAGTGAATTCTTCTTCACATTTCATGGCTTCATTTGCAGCATCATATGTGCCTCTTTCGGCGAACTTGTAGTCACCAGAATGCAAAGCTTCAAGGGCTTGTGGGCAATCACCTTTTAGAATCACATTGTAACGATAAGCACAGGCTTCCAAGGCTTCTCGCAACTGCGGCTCGGGTCTGCGCTGGATCAGATGATTGATCCGGTGAAGAGCGTGGCTGGCTTTGGCTTCAAGGGTTTGAACCATAATCTTTGCCAGGCCTTTGACGTCTGCATCGAAACTGTGAGGATTTGTAAGTGGAGTCCAGACGCATAGATCTTAATATGGGGTTTGCTTACATGTTTGGTCTGCCAAATCGTTGCCAAGAATGCTTGGAATGACAGCATTCGCAGGAAAGATGAACATCATAAACAAAATAAGATTCTTCAGTTTTTGATGTAGATGATGGATGGGGCTGCTAAAATTTATGTTGTTTCAAGTGTTGTTTTAAGATAATGTTTGATCCTGATTGTCCTCTTCACATCTCCGGATATTTATATAGAGGAGAATGCTACTCTGAAAAGACAGAAATTTCTGTTGCTTTGATGACCAAATCATGCAGAGGCATTTTTCAAGACTAGTATTCAGGAGTGCATAAAGCTAAAAAACTTGTGACTGAGACTGAATCCTTTGGTCCAAATCTTTATCTATACGAATACATTAGCATAATTACATCGCGAGTCCCTGTAATTTTGTTTAATAGGACAATTAATCCTTTTCTCAGAGAAAAAAAACACAATATATTAACATCGTTAGTAATTGGGGAATGACTGTTCAACATAAAATTCTACTTTCTTATTATGCAATATACCAAAACAACCCACTTACAGTAAAACAAGCACCCTTCTCAGAGCATTTACCAATCAGATCAGCAGGAGTTGAATTCTAAAAAAATCATCTATAAGCAGAAAAGAAAAAACGATAGTATTTCAACTCTGAGAGCGGCTTGCCACTCTCTATAATATAAGTTTTTTCCTTTTCAGTTAATTAGAAAGAAATAAGTAAGACATAATTCCTGATGCTCATATGTTTATCACATTCACGTACATGTCTTCAATCAATATAATCAATATTGAGGATTATTACAAAGACGAAAGATGTGAGCTAAGAAAATGTTGCTTTTAATCAATTGATTTTTGGAGAAAGGTAATACTTGAGATCTCTAAAAAACCTCGTGATCATCTCAGCTTTGTCAGCCGAAAGGTCTGTACTCTCCAAAATCGATTCTTTTGATGCCTTAGCAATCGCTTCTATTGAACCAACAGCTTGGTTGAGCTAAAACAAGAAAAGGGATCTGTTATTGAAAAGAAAGAAACTGGTTCTTACCTATTAAGCTCATTGCAGTATAGTGTTTGAAAGTGGAACTTAAATTTGTTCAAACTTTAGTTGTTAATTCATTAATAGTAATACACAGGAACACCATGATAATGAACATATAAACAAAATTTTACTGGACTATGCACAACGTAGTAGATGACATATGCAAATAACTGAATTAGCATCCTATAAAGAGGAACTGAATTGAACAGATTGAATTGATAAAAATGAGAAGTTAATTACCGAATTAGCATCATGATTATCAATGCCTGGAATAGATGTCACCACCTTCAGAAAAGCCTCCATTGCTTCCACTGATCGCTTCTTCTTCACAACAAAGGGAGGGACAAATTAAAGATGAAGATAACACCATTCAATTACTTAATAAAAACACAGCAAATTCTGCTAACCTCAGCCTTCAACTTGGACACAACGTCCTGCCTTTTGCACGCTGCATTTGACAGGTTGAATCAAATAAACAACCAAACCACACAAAGTGGAATTAAGGTCTGATTCACAGAATTAGACGTTACCGCCGCGAGAAAGGCCTATCTTCACAATCTTTTCAAATCCCATCTCCATGTCTTGAGCAGGCACAAACGTCGGCCTCCCAAGCTCCATTCCATATCTTTTGCAAACATCCATTGATGAGTATATATGAAATTCAGAATCGGAATTCTATAAAATTCACACAATAACCATTTCTTTGGTTAAAACTAACTTGAAGTAGGAGCGAACAAAAGATTCATTTGTTCCTTCGTTAGGAGAGAGACGACAACATAAAAGTTTGCAAATTGAGCTTTCAGCTTTTGAACTCTGCTAAAGATAGCTTCAGTTTTGTCACAATCCCACTTCGTCACGAAGATGAATGCCACCGACAATCCTCCACAGTTGAAAATAAAGTCCTGAGATTAATAATTAGTATTCATGTCTTAAAAAGATATAGCACAAATGAATATAAGTTGAAGATCATGGTGAAGTGTTTACAGGGGCAATGGGTACGAAACTGAGGCGAAAGGAATTGTCGCTGAGGAAAGAAGAGATGAAATTGAGGAAAGGAGGATATTGTTCATCCCTCCATTTTGTATTCATCATACAAACCCCGGCGTTACCTGTAACCGCTCATTCGTCATTCAATTCCATTATTCAGTCATTACTTCTTTTCAATGTAAATTTTCTGCAATCGCCGATGGAATCGAAGCTGAATTTATTGAAACCAAGGGAAAGAGTCGAAAGGTACCTGAGTTTGCAAAGCTCGATGGATATCTATAGCTTGATTTCAAACTCCCCATCTCCAACAGAGCTGCGATCAGAGAAGAATCACAAATTTTGAAGCAAGGGTTAGCTTTGGTTGACTTCGGTTGGGCGGGAAAAGAAATTGATTTTCTAAATTTTTTTAAGGCAGTATTCGGTTCAACCGACCGAGTCATTTGAACCGTTTTATCTTTTATGTTGCGTTTTGATTTTTGAAATGAAATCCGCCTGGATAAGCTGAAAATGGATACAACAAAGAGCCAAGCAGCGACGATGGCGGCAGCTGGGTTACCCAGAAAAAGTTTCAATCGGCTGTTGTTTGATCTCCGATACGGTTGGGTGTAATTATCACTTCCCTTTTTCCCTCTTACTCTCCCTCTTTTTCCTTTTTCTAAGCGATTCTAGTAGAAGGTAATATATGTTGAAGAAGATGTAGTAATTGATTTAATTTGATGGTTTTCAGAATGGATGAATGGAAAGACCCCTCCGAGGAAGCTCTGGCGGGTGGCCGTGGAATGTATATTTTAACATAATTGCTTTTCTCCTACTGCAGCTTGCAAATTTTTTGTGCACTAAGACTGTAGGAGTGATGTTTGATTGTATGAGATATCAGTTTTTTTTGCTCCATTCAGCTTGTTGTTTTGTTGTTTTTGTGTAGGTTCTGTGTATTGCCTCTAGCAAAAGCTCTAATGAAGACAGCTTCACAGTCGGTATGTTGGGTTTTCTGCTGTTTCCTTTTGTTCCTATTGTACCTTTCTTTTCTCTGCTATTTGTCTGCTTCACCATTTTTTGTTTTTATTGTTTCTGTGTTTGATTATGTAGAATGGTGCACCATTGTTACTAAATTACTAATTCACTTGTCAAGTTACTCGATGGTGATAGTTGACTCTACTGCAAAAATTGGGTGTTATATTATACTCTGCATAATTCATTAATAATATATGTTTGCAACATAATACACCAAAGGCTCTATTTGTTTGGTAAAACATGTTTTGCTAAGTAAAAATGTTTTTCATGGAAATCTATCTTAAAGATTCAGTCACATAAGAGAACATGTGACTTGGCTTATAAATAGCCCTTAAGATGCATTCTTGACTGATTATGAGGTAGAGGATCTCCTAAACTGAAGAAACATTATGAAACATGAGAGGGATTTAGAAGTTGGCTCGGAACTTGAAGCTAAATAATGCTTGGATAGTGATACTTCTTACTTGATACACTTAACTGAAGAAAAAATTGTTGCAGCCGTTGATTGAAACGATATCTTTTTCTTTTCATGTTCAGGGCCTTCCCATATGAGTAATCTTCATTTACTGTCATAAACTACCAATATGACATAACTCCATTACTCAATGCTTTCGTTGTCTCTCCCCTGTTATGAACTTATGATTTTGGTCCTTCATGCTTTCTCACAACCGGAATCTGCATATATCATTACGAACATCTGAGGAATGTTAAACAATGCCCATATCTATTGATTTTCTTTTCCAATGAGGATTATCAGAAGTACAAAATTATACATTAAAGGGGTTTCATCTTCCATCCATTCTACTGATGTTCGATTCATTTTGTTGCAGATTAACTTCGCTGCAAGCTTTGCTGTAAAAGCCCTCGAAAGACCGGATGTTTTATCCCCTGAGGTTCTGCAGGCTAGTCTTGGTGAACAGCTCAGCAAATTCAAGTTTTCCGTAAGAAAACCACAAGTCATCTCTCTGGCACTCAGAGAAGACTCTCCATCAAATTCTGGCAACTTGCGCTTCACTTCTGCAAACTGAAATCTCGAAATTGGAGGGGCATTAAGTCCATAACTATAAACTTGGTAGTGATTCTGAAAGGGACATATGCAAGCTTCTCTAATGCTTTTTTCCTGCTACACTTAAATCAAGATGCCTAGCCTGTCTTTAATGAGTGCATCTTCTGTCTCCCACAAAATTTTCTGTAATTTAGTGTTCTTTCAAGAGTTTGGATTTCAGATATTATAGGAGTATGAGATATAGAATATTGTTGGCAGAAAAAGGTACATCCCATCGTTCTCATCAAATCGTTTATACACTGTTAGTGCTTCTCGAGGATCATACCAGCTGCTGCCACAAGAACCAGTCCAATGTAGTCGGCTTCTACTCTCCTGTGAAGTAGAGAACGTCAAATGACAATACACAAATGCACCAGTACTAACCTAAAAAACAGAAAAAAGAGGTATTAATAAACAATCCTTCGCGGAAGAAAATTTATCGTTATTACTATAGTTATGAAAGGGAACTCTTGCTGTAAATATGGGAAGAACAACAACCCAGGAATGAAGATAGCATAATTAATCCATCAGAGGGAGTAAATGGTCTAAGCCGCAGGGAGAGGTTATTAAGATTAATTGTGATGCATCAGTTAAGCAAGGAAGGGCAGCACTTGTAGCTATCGCCAGAGATTCGAGGGGATGTGCCATGGATGGTGTTTGGATAAGGAAACAATGGGACAACATCTGCATGGCAGAGGCTGAGGCTATTCTTTTGGGTTTGCAACTGACAAAGAGAAGAGAAAGGAACAGAGCGGAGATGGAATCGGGTTCCAGAGTGGTAGTGCAGGAAATTCATGCAGAGGAGAACAAACAGAGATGGCACCTAAGAGCTGCGATCAAAGAAATATTATCCATGGTGTCTTCCCTTTCTTACTGGAAAATATCATGGATTAGTAGACCAACAAATAGAGTTGCAGATAGTGTTGCAAAACACATTAACTCTGGTTGTAATGTATCAGATTTTATGTACAATCTCCCTGAGCCTGCAGCTTTGTGGGTTCAAGAAGAAATGCAATGAATATATTGATTCTCTTTCGAAAAAAAAAATATCGTTATTAATCTTGAAATGTTTAACTAATTCCTTTGTTTCTTTTGAGGTTATGTTATTTTCGTTAGATCTAGATAATCTGATCAAACAATAATACTTAGAACACTTTTAAGTATCATCGAGATTGTGACACATTACTAAATACTCATATAAGGTACAAGGAGAATTACACTTTTACAATAAATTAAAATGTCAATTCTTAAAAAAGTCACCCCTTAAAACTAAATCTCAAAAATCACCAAAGTTGAAACTAATATTAAAAATATTATTTTTTTGAAAGTTCATGAGAAACTAGGGCATTGTTGCAAGAAAATCAGAGAAAATTTTTCTAGAGAGTATACAACTGATGAAAAACTATGGACAGGCCCAGTGACAGTCAGGATTTTGGCTAAAGAGGGGCTAAGCCACCAGTTTAGTCAGGATCCTAGTTATGCCAGCCTAAATGTACATGTATAGAGTTGCTAACTATATCATTCAAATTAAAATCCAACTTACTATTTTTCATTTTTTGATTTACATTCGAAGTGAGTGATGTATTGAGAGTTCTTGAATATTCAACATCACCCCTCGGTCTCTGAGTTAAAAAATTTTCTATAGATTAGATCAACAAACGAATAATAAAAAAATTAATTCAATTTCAATTAATTCATCTAGCAATTAAAAACATCTAGCTAATTCAATTCCACCAAACAAAATTTAAGTTCATCAATCACTTACTCATAAATTTAACAATTCATAAATCACTAACTCATAAATTTAACAATCCTAAACCACATTTTAAGTAATTTAAATCACAATTTCATCAACTCACAAATTCAATAAACTTTACCCCCAAAGCAGAGGTGCAGAGGTTGGCAGATTTTAATTGAAGTGCCACAAGCCTAGCAGCAGATTTGTGATTGAACCACACTGGATAGAGGAGAGAAGACTATCGGTGAGAGAAGAGGTAGTGGAGGAAGAAGGAAGAGAGAAGAGAGAGGAAAGAGGAGTGCCGCGGCAGAGAGTGAGATGATGGTGGAGGGAGACTAAAGAGGGAGAAGGAAGAGAGAGAGACACGAGAGAAAGAAATAGTTGAGTGTTGTGCTCTATCCTTCTAAAGTGACCTATTGAAAAAAGTGTTTCAAGTATGAGAAACATAAATTGAAAATTACATTAAACCGAAACTTGTATGCACCATTTTGTTTTTGAGATTTGAAGTTCTTCAATACAATTAAATTGCAAGCAAGAAGTGTTATCAATAATAGCTTCTCACATTTTAAAACCTACACTTCTAGCACTAAAATATAAGTCTTAAATATACTAAATATTTATTGAATTTTAAAATAAGACAAAAAATAAAAAAATTAAAATAGTTTATATTAAAAAAAAACATACCTTCTGATAATAGCTAGCTTTTCCCTTATCCAAGCTTTTGCTTTGAATTGATGGAAGAACTTAGGACTGGAGTCTGTCCATATGTTTAAGGCAAATGTATTTCTGTTCAAGTTTTGTAGTAATGAGGCTAAGCTTACAGTTTTGAATGGGGGCCCTTATATCTTTGATAAACAACCTATGTTATTAAAGGAATGGACTCCTTTGATGAAGATGGGCATTTGTGATATTCAAAAACTACCAATTTGGATTCAACTTCCTTTGCTCCCATGGGAATTGTGGGCTGCTGACATTCTTAGTCGTATTGGGAGTTTGCTGGGGGTTTCATTGTTTACTAATCAGTGTACTGTTATGAGGGGAAATTTGGGTTTTGCTCGGTTGCTTGTAGAAATGGATTTTTTTAGGACAGGAAAGTTGCTGAAGTCGGTGAATGCAACAGTATTAACTATTATTCCCAAGGTTGCTACACCAGCAGGTCTGGGGACTATAGACCAATTACCTGTTGCACTATGTTATATAAGGTAATCACAAAAATTATAGCTACTCGGCTGTGTGAGGTGCTGCCAAAGTTGATTCATAAGAACTAATTGGCATTTGTTCCAGGTAGGAATATTATGCATAATGTGCTGCTAGCCACGAATTAGTGCGGTATTATCATAGGAACGCTAGCAAATCTGCGTGTGCCTTGAAAGTTGATATTCGGAAAGCATATGATTCAGTAGAGTGGGATTTTTAAGAAGAGATGCTTATTGGTCTTGGGTTTCCAGAGGACTTTATTCGGTTGATTATGGTTTGTGTGCGCACTCCGTTTTTCTCTTATGATTAATGGCTGTATGGAGGGTTTTTTTAGGGCAAAAAGGGCTTAAGACAAGGCGATCCAATGTCTCCCCTCATTTTGTTTTGGCAATGGAGTATCTCTCCTGATGTATAGAGGTTTTGATCCCACAAGAGTTTCTATTCCATCCTGGATGCAAGGAGTTGCGTTTAAATCATCTAGCTTTTGCTGATGATTTGTTCATTTTTTGTGGAATGGATATGACCTGTCTTCAAAGTATTGCTGCCATTTTAGAGCATTTTGCTTCTACATCTGGGATGCATGTTAATGTGGACAAGAGTACTATATTTTTTAATGTTGTTACTGAAATTCAAAAGGAGGAAATGTTAAACTTGTTCAGGTTTAAAGAAGGTTCTCTGCCTGTGAAATGTTTGGGTCTTCCCCTCATCTCTACTAGGCTTAAAAAGAGCCACTACAGTAGTCTCATTGACAGGATTACAGCTAGAATCTCCTCTTAGACATCGAAATCATTATCTTATGTAGGACGTCTCCAATTGATCAATTCAGTAATATGAAGCATGGAGGTATATTAGAGCTCTATCTTTCTACTGCCCACCTCAGTTGTGGCTGAGATAGATAGGAAGTGTAGAAACTTCCTTTGGTTTAGTAAGGAGTTATCTACTAAAGGCGGCCTGGTTGTTTGGGACCAATTGTGCACTCTAAAAAGTGAAGGTGGTTTAGGGATTATGAATTTGGTAATATGGAATAAAACAGCCAGAAGCAAGCAAATTTGGGATTTAATAGCGACCAAAGAATCTTTTTGGGCTCAATGGATTACTGATACCAAGCTTAAACGTATGAGCTTTTGGGGCATTACTAAACCGTTGGATTCCAGTTGGGCATGTCATGGAGTATTGAAAGTAAAAGAAGAGATTAAATCTGGTTTTCGATATAGGCTGAGAAAAGGAAACCTGTCTTTCTGGTATGACCCCGGGGTGAATGGGCATTCTCTCATTGAGTTGTTCCCCAATGCCAATATCAAAGAGACTGAGATTCATAAAATGCTAAAGTTGCTGGGTTATGGATCCGTCAGAGTTGGAGATTACCAGATCCTATGGATGATGTGACTGAATCTATGTGGAATGAAGTCAGGAAGTTTCAGGTCTTGGAAGGACAGGAGGATCAAATTCAGTGGATAGCAGATCCTACTGGGAGTTTTACTATCAAGAGTGTTGTTAACTTCCTCCGAGTTAAACATGCTAAAGTTGGTTGATGTAAGGTTTTATGGGGAAATGCCAGTATTCCTCGACAGAGTTTTATTTCTTGGTTGGCTATTTTGAAGAGGCTTACAGTCAAAACACGCCTTCTTCAATAGGGACTTGTATGTAGAGTTGATAATCACACTAGAAAGGGGTTGAATAATGTGATAATATAAGCTTTGAATTTTCTTTGAGAATGAGTGCGATAAATGAAAGAACACTAAGAACTTATAATGGTTCGGCCAACTCGATGTCTACATCCACTACTTAAGTATCACCACTTAGGATTTTCACTATCAATCTTCTCAAAGATTACAACTTCACTTTCTAGCTAAGTGAGAACTCTTACAAGTTTCTTGATTCCGGTTCAAGAACAAAAACCAACCTAATGATCCACCCTTGATCTCTCTCACAATCACTCTTTTTAAAAGTGTTTACAAACACTCACCAACAGATTAAAAACTAGTGATACAAGCAAATGAAGAATAAAATTGAAGAACAAATACACTTGTATCAATAAAATGAGAAATTCAATGCTTTGATGCTTGGTAGTTGTAAGAATTCAATGCCCAGATGTTTTGTTATTTGTTTCTGACCTCCCAAGCATGTATTTATACTCCTCTCTTGATTTCAAACCGTTGTGGGGTGTAATGTAGCCGTTGTGGTATTAAATGAGGTGCATTTAATATACTGTCAGAGTATCAAGATGTATGTTGACAATTACACAACGTACGTTGTGAATTGCACCTTCAGATGACGTACGTTGTGAACTCTCTTAACATATGTTGAACATATGCACACTCTCCCATGACGTACGTTGGAATAACAAAACGTACGTTGTTAAGATCACATTTCAATCCAGTAGCCTCTGATTTTCATCCAGAGCTCTCACCGTACGTTGACTTAATCTGACGTACGTTGTGCTGAATTATGACGTACGTTGCACTTAATATAATGTACGTTGCAATTCTTCAGTTTATCGTTGTTCTTGAATTTAGTCTCGATCCACGACAAACATTCATTCTCTGATTTTCAAATCTTCTTTTTGTCTTCCATTCATAACGTACGTTGTACGCTTGGTAAAACGTATGTTGATCATTTGTGCATCAGCCTTCAAATTTCCCGCGTGAATGTAGTGTACGTTGATGGTGTAGAGAGGTGCACTGAAGTAACCCAATACGTACGTTTATCTTTTTAAGACGTACGTTGATAATCCATATGACGTACGTTGATTTAATAGAACGTATGTTGTTTTTGCCATAAACCATCCAGTAGCTTCTGTTGGATTTCTCATCAATTATAACGTACGTTGTATGCATCAAAACGTACGTTATGATCATCACAATTCATTTTCTATTTTGTTTATCATCAAAACACAAAGAGATCTAAATGTTGACCACCTTTAGTCCAACATTGTAGAGGATACAAATTGTGTGTTTTGTAATCTACATGCGGAGACTGTTGAGCACTTTTTTTTTAGTGCAGTTTTTGTCAAACGATCTAGGTGAATTTGTTGAGACAAAGCAAAATCTTTCACTAGCCCCTCTATTGGAATAGAGAA
>CAODLS012407647.1:0-17265 GCA_948243855.1 Flueggea neowawraea | reverse complement strand
GCTCGGGTTTGAATGAGAAGCGGGTAGGACCCTCGAGCAAGGAGAGTATGTTGATCCTGAGATTTGTTATACATATATACCTAAAGCTGAATGATATTCTTTCAATAAGTGGGATTAAAGAAGAAGCTCTTTCAAAGGGCTCTTTTTCAGCCTCCCTTGCTATTGACTTAATCCGGACGTGATTGAGGCAGTCAGGTCTAGAGAAGAGAGGTCTATAGGGCCGTTTATCCCCGTTTTGTTGTTGTGCGGGGTTCCAGTCAACCGAGCCACGAATACTGGAAAAGTTCGCAGTTTACCGTCCCCATTCGGTGTTACCTGATCGCCAAAGCAGAACAACGACTGGGGCCCGACACGACTCAGTGGTTTCTAAAAAGCCTACCGTGGCTGATAGCAAAGTCAAGTGCGATCCGAAGAAAACGGATGGCGCCCTTACTCCGGGTAGGAAAAAGCAAAAGGAGTCCTCCAAGGTAGAATACAGAAGAATGACATTCCCTTCACCGAAAGCCTAGAAGTAAGCCTTAACTCTTAACGATGCAAAGAATAGCTATCCTTTCGTGCCCAGGTCCAAGCACGGGATGAGACTTTCCAACTGATCCTAGTGGCTCTGTGTCAGGTCACGAACGGTATTCGATTGATTTGACCCATCCTCTAACTAAACTCGTTCACCAGCGAGGGTAGGCATCTCACTAAGTAGAGTCTAAAATGTTAGCAAGATCCGCTGCGCTATTAAAAGGCTCTTAGCTGCTTTTCCGGGATTTGAAAAAAAGCGTAACTGCTCTTATCTCTTCTTTCAGAAGCTTTGATTCCTCATCTTACTTTTTGAAAGGCTTTCTTTTTTTTTATTTACGAGAAAAGAAAAACGACTGTTCTCAATCGCACTCCTATCTCTTCTGTCTACTCAAGTGGAATGGCATGAAGACGAACTAAGGGGAATTTACTTTTCACCCACGTCACACTAGCTATATTTGTGTGCTACCGTGTTTCGAAATCCGGATTCAATCCGCCCTAGTGGGCACCTTTTTCCATTGCTGCGCATGTGATCTTTGGATACCTGTTATCTTTCATTCGGTGGGTTTTTTTCCCTTTTGCAGCAGCCGCTTTTGAAATGTCTTGAATAAAAGAGGCAATTGGGTCTCATACACTTGAATCAGCTTTTCCTGATTCTCCTTGTCATTAGGCTTGTAAGCCTGGTTTTCCAAACAAGCCACGCTCTAGTTCTCTTGATATCTACGTACTTGATGAACCCAGCCCGAGCGCCCTTCTTCTTGCGACTAGTTTACTTCCCATTCCCGAAGAGATTTATTCGGATGAACTCTCTTCTGAAAGACCGATTATAGATCACACACACCTAGTACTTTTTTTTTTCCTTCTTTCAAGCGATCGAGCATTAACTGGATCTTTCTGGCTTCGCTCATTCTTCCACCCCAAAACAAAAAGGCTTTCGAAAACCAAGGCATTTGCTTTACACAGCCCATATTGACGCTACCACCAGCTTCATTGATCCAACTAGACGGGTACCACGCAAGCCCCCTTTTTCACTTATTCATTCACCATACCCTGAACTAGATCCGCGCCTTCCCGAGTGCACTTTCTTTCTGTTGAGCTAGGCCCCTTATTAAAAAGGACTTTCTGTATTCTAACTTTCTATGATCACTTTCCTTTCTATGATCATTCACCCCTAATCTTAAGTAACTCGGGAATGGAAGATGAAATCCTTCTTGAACTACTTCTTTGTCAGTTAAGTAAGAAAGCAGCTAACATAAACTACTACCGTACAGCGCATCCCGTTGTCGGCCTGAAAAGGCTAGGAACTTCGAACCTACTACCTGGAACCTACTTCACTCGGGCCTAGGGAACATGCCCAGCTTAGCGATCCTACTCATACCCGGAAATCAAATCACCGGCAGTCTGCTCAGGGTTCCAAACCAGCAGCGAAGTTCCTTTTCTACGATACACTGGAATCGGGTCTATCTTAAGCGGGAAGAAAGCCTACCGACGGGTATGAGTTCAATACAGGGATTCGGCATTCAAGAACTCCCTCCCTGCCCTCCTATCTTGTGTAAGAATCGCTTTCAGGCCACTACTCTTTCTCTCCTGGAAGTTCACTCCCATCTCGTTCCTGAAAGGGAAAGGACGAGAGATTCATTCTTCGCATGACTTTCCTCGCTCACATAGCCCGATTGAAGGAGAGGAGCGAAAGCAAGCGAGCAACAAGTGGATCGGGAGTGACTATCCTCCATTCATGGCTTCATCCTTCGATTTGTACTTTTCTTTGTCTACCTCAACGAGGTGGGAGAAAGATGCAAGGCTATCAAGACGGAAAAGCCTCACTACAGTTGATTTCGCATAGCCCAAGGAATAGGAAAAGGCAGGGATAGCTGGAAGAGCGCTTACAGTTAGATGTGAAGGCTTGGCTTACAAGCAAGGAAAGGGCAAGGATAGAGGTGAGTGAAACTTCGACGATATCCCCGAAGAGGATTGATGCCCAGAAGAGGATGATGTATAGTAGATATGCGAAAAAGTTTACCTAAGACATTTGAAGTACACAGGGATGCGTCAGAGCGGCAATAGAAAGAAGAAAAAAGGCTATTGGCCGCTACCTGACTTCCCGACCAAGTGACTGATCTTAGTCTGGTTCGGTTGACTTTGGTTCGGTGGATTGCTTTGAGCTTGAACATGGATAGCACTTGTTGACTCCGCTGTTCTTGCTTGAGTTAAAGGAGAGATTCTCATCTATATAATAAATAGGCATTGATGCCCAGGGAGGAACTTGATGTTGAAATTGAATTGAGGATCTTCGACTCAAGCCCATCACAAACTGAAGGAGAGATAGAGTAGGTTCTTTCTTTCTAGATAGGTAGTTGTGGTGTCGCAGATGAGTTGTTACTCTAAGATTCGCATATCCGCTGCAGTCTCTGACAGACTTTCTATGGGATCAGTTCGAATGAACTTGGATCGAGCCAGATGAATTCTCAATCGAACTCTCTTCTTCTTCACCTTTTCTTAAGGAGTACTCCCTTTAGGATTCAAAGGAAAGGTCAACCCTTGTGTGTAATAGAATGAGTGATACACTCTGCCAAAGGTAGTTGAGCCTGTCCCCCTTCTGTACAGGTGCAGGTGCCATACTGGGTTTGCTGTGCTGTATACCATACCTCGGTAATTTATTATTTATTATAATAATCGAAATGGAATCTCAATTGTGCCCTTAAACTTACAATGTGTTAACACGAAATAAGGTTACAAGAGGCTTGGCTTACCTTTAAGCTTCCTAAAATCTCCTACCATTCCCCTGCTCCTTACCCTTATGTTTTTATGTTTTCATTCAGAACCCAGCTTCCCCACTTTATCTCACTGTGGCCACTTTATGCATGCAGGTTAACTCCGGTTGGCATCTACGGATGTCATAGTAAATCTAGAACTCTTAGCCAAGCGTTTTTCCGCTCCAATTGAGCCTGCTGCTATCTTTCCTCACTCAGAGGGAACGATAGACTATGTATATAGTTGTTAGCCTACCAATTGACCTACACTGACTAATTGGTCCAGTCATTGATTCTATGATTAACGGAAGTCTTTGTGCGTTCAATTCGTTAAGCAAAGAAGAAAGTCATGGCTTATGATTGGAAGAATCCCTAAAAAATCAATACAAATATGTATGATTGATAGGGGCAAAGGATGAAAACGGAAAGGGGCTGGACATACTAAAGGCCACGGGAAAGCTTTACCTTTCGCTTTACCTTTCAAAGGGTAAGAGTCAAGCCGCAAAGCCCTCAATCAAGACTTGAGAAATTGCATCTATCACAATCCAAGTCCTCCCCTTTTTTAGCAAGAGAAAAGAGATTTGGAATGATTTGACTGAGAGAACAAGAGCAGCCTAACGGACTAGGGAAAAGCCCCACCGGACTCCGCTGAGAAATAACTAGAGGAGCTCTAATTCCTTTCTGCTCGTCGCTGATTCTGATGCCAATGATTATCTGCTTTCCATCTTCGATGCCTTCCGGACAGAATTCTAGGAAGAACTCTGAATTGCATGAAGGTAGAAGGCTAGGAAGAAAAGAGTCTCTCTGAGGCAAACTGACTGACGACCCTGTCCTTAACTCTCGAAACCGCTACTGGAGTTCTGAATTGCTCTCTTGCCTAGTGATTGTGGAAAAATCGACTGCGAACGAAGGCTTAACCCGGGTCCTTATTTGACCGGATTCAGAGCACTTTGAGCAATGGGGCTTGGTCGGTGTGGAAGAAAGGGAATCACCTCCTCATAAAGTAAAGGCTTGGAGGAGAAATAGGAAAGATTGCAGCCTGTTCGAGGATGAGATTGAATCAAATTCCTCTGATCGATTAGGCTGAAAACTCATAACTACTGTAGTAGCTGGACTTTATCTATAGACTTTCTTTCCTGGCTTTTATGCCCTCAAAGAAAGGAAAAAGGAAGTTTGGTCCTACCTCACAACAAAAGACTTGTAAGGGTGAGCTATAGAATAAAGGTTATAGCATAGAATGATCCATTTGACTCGGCACAACCTAACGATATATCCAATACCAATTCTTTCTAGAATGCGTTGCTAGATCTATTGGATCATGGGCTACCAATTCCTCTACCCCACTCCTTTCGTCATCTCGAACTTAAGATTGAAAGATGCCATTTTTCCGATATTCAATCTTTCTATGTGAAGCGTCTATTCGAGGGCACTGACTCTCAGTCCATGTGCTGTAGTATCCACTCGCATAGGACCTTAACTAGACTAGAATATGATACTAGAATATGAGAGTCTAGCTTCGCCCTTCCCTGTCCAGCTCAATCTGATTAGCTTCCTTCTTCATTCAGCTCTTGGCTAAGGTGTCTTAGATATTGGATTTCATTTCTTTCAGTCTATGGTTCATATTTAAGTTCAAATTGAGCTTCTTTCGGGCTTTTTACGATTCGAATTGAAAATGCTATATCACACGTTCTTGTCGAAATAGAGCTCTTTGCGGGGTTACCGCTACCCATTCCTACCCTATTTAAAAGCCTTCTGGCATGGACAGCCATTTCTCTGCCCAGAGATAAACCACTCCCTAGGGCACTGCAAGTAATTCCAGGTCAGGAAGGGCAGAAGAAGAATTGAATAAAGTAAGGAAGTCCCGGGGCTGGTGCTATAGTAAACTGCCACAGGTACTAGGAGTAAGCCAGCAAGTAGTATTTATTAAGCAGTAAGCCCTAGAGCTCGAGATTGTAAGTTTCAGGTACTAGTTTTGCAGCAAGAGCTAGTCATTCCCCAGCGCTCTAGTAGCTTTAAAGGGGGAGGAAGCGCGAGGCGAGATGAGAACCAGCTAATCAACTAATCCCCTGTATCCTGCCTTGTAGGGCTAATTCTCCCCTATAATCCATGGTTGACCAGTATACGCTCTACTAGCCTGTCAGCCCTTTGGCTACCCTCAGTCCCCTTTTCGATGCAGACATTCGACCTGACTGTCTTCCCGTTGAAATTCCCCTCCTTTTATAAAGCAAGGAGGATAAGAAGGTGATAACCCGCTAGCAAGTGCAAGTAAACCTCGTTCAAAGTCAGGAAGTATGGAAGGTAAAAAAACCAGAATAAGGTTAGGAAGCAAACCTGCTAGCAAGTCAGGTTAGATAGTTGGGATGAGATAAGTAGAGGAGTACAGAAGGGGATATTCGACAAAGGCTCTCAGTCCACCAGCTAATCAAGTATACCCTGTAATCCCAGGAGCTATAGATTCTCCTCCAAGACCCTGGCATTCTCTGCCTATTCTCTGCCAATTCTAGTCTCTGGCCCGAGGGAAGAGACTAAGGAAGAAAGCCACTAAAAAGGCTAAGGCCTTAGGGAGTAAATAGGAGTGGAGCGCTAGTCCTTCTATTTGGATAGAAGCCCTTCCTGAAAGAGATCGGGGACTAAAGGCAGTATAAGAGAATCTGCCTATTCCCCATCAGTTGCAGTTGAATATCTTCATTTCTGGTCCATAACCGGAAGAATTCCCGTCCAGAAGAAAGAGTGAAGCTTGTTGAGATTAGTCTTTCGATTTAGTAGTTAGACAGCTGTACTTGAGTTGAGAGCCAAGTAAAGTCACTAGTTTAGTGTTCTCTCATACAATCCCGATCGGAGATTGAGATTGTATTAGACATCAAACGACTTCTTACTTTGTTTCCTGGCATTCGCCCCAACTAATAGAGGTTTTGGAGTTACGGGTTCTTTTATCCCTGAAGGGTTGGTTGAGTAAGATATTCCCCCGGGCACGAGTGCAATACCAATGGAAATCTTTCTTCCTAACTACCTACTTCCCCTGCTTTAGACTTCTTAGGCGTCAGAAGGTCTTTCTGACTTAGGAGTTAGCGTTGTTCTATGTTCTGGGGATGAACTGAAATGGAATAGTCAGTCCGCCACCTTCCGCAGAGGTGATAAAGGATAAGTCAAACGGCATCTCTTTCATCTCGAAAGGGAGTAAAGTGAACGGTTACGAGGGCACTAATAGTGCTTGCTTTTGGCTAATTGATTCACCAGATGTTGGCAGAGAAGCCTAGGCTTTCTAACTGCCATTCCTCCCCCGCTCTGTATCATGACTTCTTTTGCTCGCGGGCTTCTATGTATCAGGACTGTCTGGTAAGACAATAGAAATAGGTTGCGGCCATCTCAGGCTCTTTTCTCTTTCTAAGGACTGGATTGCCACTAGAGAGTGAGTTACCTCATATACGGATTACGGCTCACTTAAGTAAATACTGACGTTCAGTGGGTCAGAGAGGCACTAAGCCTTTAGACTAACTTCCGATCCTAGCTTTGCTTTCTTCTTCCAGGCCTACCATAAATGAGGCAGGCGGGGATTTTGTACACAAGGAGAACCTGCAAAAGCATCCTCCCGGATCAGTGATTTTGAAGATAAGGGACTAGACTTTAGAGCAGAGGAAACCGGGGATTGAGTCAAATGAGATTGTGACGCTGAAGTAATGACCTGCAACTGCCTATTAGACTAGACCTGTAAGCATCCTTTGGGAATAGATCAAGAGATTTCGTTCTCTTGCCCGCTATAGGACCTTAGAAGGCAGCTTTTCCTCGGGGGATTGGGCATGGGGCACCAAAGCCTTAAGATTAGTTTGATTCCACTAACTTTCTTTCCTCAAGGAGTGAAAGAGAACATAGGGCTATAGTTAATTAAATAAATACATGAATTAGATCCGGGAACACAAACTAGAAGTCTTCTCAGTACGGGCCGGTACCAAAAGAGAAATCCCGCTTTCCTAAGTCCTTGTAGTTAAGAGTTTGTACTTGTAGTACCAACTCTTCTGACTTACGCTTGTTCTTTGATCTCTAGTCCCGTCCTCTTTGATGTTTAAGGTTACGGTTCTTCGAACCCGTCTCAGTCAAAGAATCGTAGGCGAACTCGGCTTACAGCCTTTAAAGCGGGACTTGCAAAGACTGAGTCTTAGTTTGGCAGCTTGCAGGCGAGCTCTTTCTAAGGTCGTACTGCTTACCCAAATAGAAAGATCTATTCCGGACGTAGAATGACTTCAATCTTTAGATCATCTTCTATAGTCACCCTGATCCGGGCTTAGTAATCGATTCAATGGGAGGGGGACTAGTAACTGCTTCTAACCCTACTTAGACGACTTTAGCAACTAGACCTGGAAGCTAAGCTTTCCTCACCTAGCAGATCTGTCTAAGGTCAGTAGTGCAATAGAAGTCCGATCTTTAGACTCAAGCCGTGTAACTTAAGAAGCCTATGACGACAAGACAAAGTCTTTCCAGGACTGAATTATAAGACTTTTCCTCAGTCTGCAATGGAGCCGGAGCTTCCCTGAGGTGAAGACAGGGTAAGAAAGTAGAAAACAAGAGCTTTTAATGCCTTATCCCCTCTCTGATCCGTAGTAAGATACTTCGGAAGTTGACCTCTTTGACTAAGTTGCAGCCTTTAGCAGCTAGAGTCAAAGGAGTAGCCGAAATATCATAAGATTAGATAGGTTTTTCTTCGACTAGAAATTACGTAGAAAAAGCAGCCTGAGCTTCCTTTAACTACTACCTAGTAGGTAAAGTCAGAAAGAAAGCCCTTAGGCCCAACACCAATTTCATCTCATCCAATGACCTTTTAATCAATTCTTTAGCCCATCTCCTCACCCGTGGGATGTTACTGAGGCTAAGTCATATAAGGTAATCCTCTTCTTTAGCCGCTAACTGCTCTGAGAGCCTCTTCCCCGTAAGCCTGAGAATGAGAAGGACCTTAGTCGGAAGCTGGAGGTAAGTTCACTCGTCCATCAGAAAGATAAGAAAAAGCAAGGGCAGTATGCAAATTTATGGGTGAAGTTCCCGGGGGAATCGTGTATTTTGAAGTTGGCATCCTGTCATTTTTCGTTCGGTGACCAATACAGCTCAAATGTGCCCATCTTCTATTTCTATTACTAGTCCCGTATCTGGCTCTGTAGATTCAGCCGGTATTCTCTTCAAAGCAAAGGTAGGCCCAGAAGTAAGACAGAGCAGCCCTTGAAGCTAAAGATGGGAAAGTCGTCTACGAAGTCACAAGGGATCTCCTAATGAATTGATATTCCGGAAAGAAGTCTAACTATTCCTTCTTTCTGGAATCAGCTACTTTAGCAGCTAAAAGACCAATAGAATCCTGCGGCGGACTTACTAGTCCCCTCTGTCCTCTCGGGGAGGAAGGAAAATCAGTCATTCTCTTTAGGTGAGAGTTACAGGGCCCTACTTCCCTACTGGCTAGCAGCCCATACAGATAGCTTCCTCACTGTTTACACAAACCTAAAAGCATCTAAAAAGCAATGAAAGGCAGGAGAAAGAGCAGCCCCAGATAACTACATCTCGCTTTTGAGCTCATCCCTGTGATTAACCTACTAGTCCCAAGTCATTGATCCGGGAATTGACTGAGGAAAAGGCCTATAGAGGAGGAGCTGCTCCCTATAGAGATTGAGTTACCATCCCGCCCTTAAGAATTGCTGTAGCAGTTGATTTAGCATTGGAAGATCTGGCAGCAACGAAGAAAGCTACTCTATTGGCTGACGGCTCAGACTGTACTAATTCTTCCGTTTTCTCGCTAAGCCAGATCGGGGAGTAAAGGATGTAGTTGACTTTGTTGTTGACATGAAGTCTTGAGATTCCGAATGAGACGAAATAGCAGACTTGACGCCTTCTCGTGACCAATTGGGATTCCCCACTTCAGTCCTAGAGCATCCCTTTAATATGGAGTTAGGGAAGGCGGATAGAAGAATCAATCCATTAAGCCAGGGGCCTTTAGGACCTAGTCCCCGTGAACTCACTATTTCATCTGATCCGAAGTCCTTAGATAAGAAGATGTTTACCTTTGCTGACTATCATCCCCGAACTAGTCTTTCTCTTCTTACACCCTTATTGGATCAAAGCCTAACTAAAAAGGCTTAAAGGTCCCCGCCGTAAGCAGTTGAATGAAGTCATAGCTTCCTTCTGCTAGGCTTGGTAAGAAGTTCGAAAGAAGTCTGACTGCCTTCGTGCCTTATCCCTGCTAGCATCCCTTTTCGATTGAGTTACAGGCTTTAGTAGATAAGCAGGAAAGAAGTCTAAGTCAGCAGCCGTAAATCAGTCATTCGAAAGAGTAGTTACCGCGGACTTAGAATCTCATCGAAGGTCCTTTACAGATCGGGTAGGAAAGTCAAGTCTTTTAGTTAGTTGGAAACCTTCTCCCATTCCAATACCCCTCTCTGGTGAATCCCTTACTTAGACAGCCAGGAAGTCATACCTGCTAGCTTCCTCTTTGCTTGACTAAAGAATGCATTCGTAGGACCAGTCTAATTAGACTTCGTTCCCCGGAAGACTAAGAGAAGGCTACGAAAGATAAGACCAGAAGAAGGCCAAAACCCAGATCTGCCAACTTCCTTGGATTCTCTTCTAAAACCCGCTGATTCCATTAATCTTCCTTACAGGGTAATCCCGACTTCACTCCGTCAGACGAAAAGAGAAGATTAAGAGCTTGAGGACTTAGTAAGAAGTAGTAGTCTTCTTTACAAGCAAGCGGGCTAAGAGGTAAAGCCCTTAATTTAGATAGCCCTTAATGCAGGGAAGAGAGGAATGCGAAGGCTTTCACACTACGAAGCCGGAGAGTGAGCAGGAAAGCACTACGATCTTTATACAGAGATAGGAAAGAAGTGTCTCAGATATGGCTTTCCAGCATATGATTTGATTCATATAAGAAGTAGAGCCGAAAAATGACATTGTCTTGCAAAGAACCTTTGGGGACTTCACACTCCCTTTCGAGAGGAAAGAAAAGCCGTCAGATTCTCCCTTAGCTTCTAACTGATCAACAGGATATTCCCGCCTCTGATCGGACTAAGACCGTGATCCGCTAACTTACTATTGAATCAGCTACTTGACCTTGCTTGGCTGACTCTCCAGATCTTCTAGCTGCAGTTTACAATTAAGATTTTCTTGATACCGCCTGGAAGAAGAAAGCAAAGTCTGATTCTTTATCAATAGAAGTTTCATCACAGGCTTACAAAGCTCTTTCTTTTCTAAACTTCAAATGCATGCGCTTGTTCCCTATAGTACTGGGAATCGGGGCTCGAGCCTGGCTCATTCAGTGCTGTTCCGCTACATACGCTATACCTTGGAAAGCTTCTTCTGAAGCCCTTTTCGCTTTAGTCATTAGTCAATGCTATGTGCCCTAAACTCATTAACTCAAGAGCTAGGGACTCTATACCCGAACGAGGGGGATTGAATACTTGAAAGGAGAAAGATAAAGAGCTACATACTTCTTGTAATACCAGGAACAGACGAACGATAAGAAAGTCAAGTGTGAAGTTCAGTCTACCGGAGCTCATCTATTCTCTTAGTGAACGATATTCATTTCAATAGGAAGAGAGAAAGTGAGACAAGAGCACTTACTTTTTTACAGGTTACCCTTGTACCGCTTACTGTAAGAAGAAGAGAAGAGCTTCTATTGCATCAAGCACGGGTTCAATCGAATAGCTTCAGACTTCCCTTCCGCACCTGGCCTAGTTCATAGGCCCTCGATGGTTCATTTCTTTCTTCAGTACGCAAGGTGAATGAAAGCCTTCTCTTCTTAGAGTAGCTTCAGAAGTAACGGCTTCAAGCAAGGATTGACTTGACTTTTAGGCTGACTGGATGGGATCGGAAGAATCAGCAGGACATGTAAACCCCCGAAGGGGAAACACCCGCCTGGTCCTTTCGAACCTTCTATTTCAAAACCAGGAGGCGGGAAAGAAAGAGAACAAGACAAGAAAGCCAGTCGATCAAGAGGAGCGTAGGAGGCTATGGGTATAGCATCCAAGCTACTCGATTGAACAGCAGGTCTCTTGAGCCTTGATTTGATTGGCTAAGAGAAGCCTTTTCTTTTGTCTCGGTTACTTCTTCTCAAACTGGATCTCCAAGCTCATAAAATGAATACAGATCTTTCTTTCTCCCCAAGTTCACGAACGGGACTAGAGTAAGCGGGAGTAGGTCTCGCTGGGTCGCACTTACTTTCTCCTCGCCCAAAAGGAGAGCCAACAACTGTCCCTCTTAAGGCTTCGAAGCAGAGTCGCTTTCAAGAACCAGGCGGCCAAGAAAGACTTTTACCGAGAATGATTGAAACACCGCTGATATGAAAGTCAAACCCATCGGGGGAAAGCTTTTTGGCTCGATGGGGCTCTGGGGCGGGGCTCGATAGAGGCGTACCACTCGATCACTTATCCACCCGGCACCTAAGAATTTCACAATACTAGCGACAGCACACAGAGGGCTCTGGTGGCAGAGAAAATAGCACAAAAATGGATAACCCGAGGGTGGCCGAGGATTCCATTGACGTTCAGTCTCGAAAAAAGAGGCATCCACAAGCAGATCAGTCGAGCTGGTTCAATATCTCGTACGTATAGCTGATGGGATATCTCTTATATAAATGTTATTGTATGTAGAGCGTCTCATCTTTCTTTATCCAACTTCTCACATTCCAGCACCGCCGGTGTCTAAGAAGCTCTTTAGTCCGTCACCAAAGGAAAGTGGTCCAATTGATTGTTTCCTCTCTCCTGTCCATCGAAGGTAACCTGCCAGTCAAGCATTTCCAGCTTGCCTTGGGCAATAAGCCCATTCGCTACATCAGAGGGGAGTACCTTTATCCATCGAGTAGCTCTCCTCCATCTCTTCCACTCCAGGGCATATTGGCATAAACTAACGAGCAAAGAGGCTGTCTAGATTCTGATCCTTGTCTTCCGGCATCAGTAACGGATGAAGGTAAGGCAGCAAGCCCCACGGCTCAAAGAACATAACATTACGGAACTCCACTCTCATGCAGCTCCTGTTCACTCCTGCTTGAAAGGCCCCTACTGCCGGCTTTCCTATTCGGCTAGCCCTTCCCTTTTACAGCAGCTTCTGCCTCCCTGAAATAACTACATGAAACTAGCATCGCCGAAAACAACCTTCGCCTTGCAAAGAAAGACCTCTCTACAAGCGGACAGGTTCACCCCTCTGCCCTACCATTCTTTCTACCCCGCATATAGTTCTCCCTACAAAGAATTTCCTCTCTTTAAGGTAGGCCTGCCCACGGAAGAAAGCCTAATTCCTATCGGAGAGCCACCTCGCACAGGAACTGTTTTTACCAACCCCGTTCGACTGAGTCGGCTAGGCTTGAAAGCAAGCTGCAAACCGAGGAGCATTCAGGGGTAATCACCTTACCTTAAGAAATAGGGGGCACAGAAGGCAACCCGAATCTTCCACTAGCACTTGAAGATGCCTTAGCCCGGCTTCTACTTTCAGTCGACTTTAGGCAAAGGAACTAGGCCCTGTTCTTTCCCACCTTGCTAACTACGGATCACGCTAAGCTGTTCCAACTCCCCGCTTCAAGCAAGGCCTAGTCCGTTGCCGAGAAGACAAGACAGAAAGAGCTAAGATAAGGAAATTCGGCACTGTTTTCGAATACGGTTCACTACGATGGGGAAACCCCTGAGTCCACAAAAGAAGGATCCATTTCAGGCCCAATTGCCTCATCAGAGACTGGATTAGGGTTCGGTTTAATCATATCCTTATGCCTTGCCTCTTTTCTTCTTTGGGTATCGACCTCTATTTGCCAAATCCGCTTATGGAAAAAGTAAATCAGCTATCCCCACTTTTATACTGGGTATAGTTAGACTTCAACCGGATGGTAACATAGGCAAGTTTAGTTTCTTTGCCTTTACCGCGGGAAAGACGATTTTGAATCGAATTTAGGGATGCTGCCTCTCCTCCAAACCCTCTATGCGCTCTCTGGTAGCGCGAATGCGCGCTTCTTTCCTTGCAGGATCCATTGTTCTAACACTTCTCAAAAGGAAGTTTAGCACTCTACGGTGCTCTTGAATTTCATTTTTCAGTGGCCCCATTTCGGCAGCAATTGCAGAAAGCCTGTTTGCAGCATCCATAGTAGTACTCAATTTCTTTGATTTGAATTTGATGAAGAAGACACTTATTGAGCCTCCATTTATAGAGTGGTAGAGGAATCCCGCCATGCGTCACCGAATTGGATGGCAGGCACACTTCTGGCTAGTTCTCCGCACTTTTTCTGCAGTTTCAGACTATCATGCCTGTTTAATGAAAACCTGGCTGGCTCTGGCTACCTTGCGGAGCACACATAATATACCCGAATCACATTGTAACAAACTTTGTACAACCAGCTTACGTAGAAAAGATTCCATATTCTATGCCAATAGACTCGTGACATCCATGTACTGAGTCGTCAAATGAGCCACGTTAAGAAAGCCCAAGCTTATATGCATTGGCCCACAGGGTGCCCCAATAGGGCCCGAATGAAAGACCCAAGCCTACATGAACCATCACAAAGAAAGTCCTAAAAATGAAGACTCGGGCCTGTTTCGATGAAAGCCCACAGAAGGGCCAAAGCACAACAAGCCTACCCATCATCAAAGCAAGCCCAAATGCAAGAAGTCCCACAGGATCTATCCAAATTCAAAGCCCGTCAAAGTTGGCTCCTCACATGAAAGAATGCAAAGGATCCGAGCCCATCCATCTCCTACATGAAAGGATCTGAGTCTATCCAAATAGCCCAGAAAATGACAGCCATCAAAAGGCCTAAGCCCATATAGCCTCGGCACATCCAAATGATGTTCAGCGGCCCAAGTAGCTGTGGCCCATGATCCAAGGAACCCGTAAGCAGTCAATCATGCTATCCTTACCTTTCAACCCGATTTCGCTTCTGCAGCAGTATAAAATATCGGTCCCTTACCTTGATGCCTACAGCTCAATTTGTTTTCCAGTGATGGTCCGCGAAATACTGCTTTTTCTTCTTCTTTCTCTTTAGGATAGATCTCGTCTTTGATCCCTGGGTCTCTTAGCCCTAAGTCCCTGAACACTTGCCTTTCATAGAAGTAGAAAGATAGAGCCGCACAATATCCTTTCCTCTGTTCTGTCTTCCTCGACTTAGCAGCCAAGTCTTCTCTTACAGGTGGACTTCTTGTCCCTCTTCTTATGTCATGGTCGAACTTCTCTTCTCCCCTTTGGCCTTGCTTTTACCTTTCTTCCTTCTGTCCTATGGGACAATTAAACTCCCTTTCCAGCTTCACCAAAATCAGATTCTTGTATCTATGTTACAGAGCTAAACTAATAGCCTGCTGAGAATGCCTCCGGAAGGAGACTCTCCCAATCTTTCTGAAAATAAAATGGGTTGCGAAAAGGGATCAAACCGTTTTCATTAATTCAACTGATTGAGATACACGGATTTCAAGCGTAATACTTTTTCACAGCATCTGAGTTCACGGGGTTTGGTAGTTCATCTCCATCCATGTTGGTCAAAATAAGGGCACCCCCTGAAAAGGCTCTCTTAACGACGTACGGACCTTCATAATTCGGGGTCCACTTTCCACGATGGTCGTTCTGAATAGGGATAATCTTTTTCAACACCAAATCCCCTTCTCTTCATAGTCGATTCATTAGGGTCGTCACCTTCTACCCAACTAGTGGAAGTATCCACCGTTTTCTTTGTCTGTTAAGCCTCACAGCTATGGGACTTCCTAAAGAAAACTGCAATCGTAGTTTATCAACCACTCACAAGACCACCGAGATCTTCGACTTAGCTCCCAAAGGTAATAATCCACCCGGCCCTTCCCCAACTTATACAAGGGGAGCAGAAGATAACGAAAGGGAGACAAAGTCCTAAAAAAATCATAACACAAGCTACCCATTCCATCTATCATATCAGTCGAGTCGATCCGATTCGTTCTTATCTATAGATAACGCAAGAGAGAACTTATGACTTCGCGGATGGAGAGGGATTCGAACCCCCGGTATTCCTATCAATACTTCGGTTTTCAAGACCGACTCTTTCAACCGCTCAGACATCCATCCCCTTCGCGCTTCGCCCGCCCTATCTATCCGCGCGCTGGCAGGTAGGGGCAACTCTATGTGATTCGCTACGCTTGCTTGTTTCTATATGATAATATGCACCTTGGTTGCTGCGCTCCCTGCGGGGGCAAGAGCAAGAGAGTGAAGAACGAATGATCCTCCAAACAAAAAGAGTGATTGAGTCCGACTCAAGCGAGTGAGTGAAAGGCGTGGCAAGAGAGCGAGTTCAACTCGCGAACGATCAGCAAGTGAAGGACCGATCCTTTTGCGCCAGTACTGTTGCGAAACTGGTACTTGGCGGCTTACGAGCAACATATAGACTAAGGTTGCCCATCACTCTATCGCTCTTTTTTGAAGGCCTTTTCTATTTTCTTTCTAGTATGGTTCCTCCATAAGAACACTGAACGCCCAGCTTCGCAGAGCAGCTCTCTCCCCAGCCCACAGCATAGTGTGGAATCTGGATCGTTTCATCGAGCACCATTTATATAGAAAGGTGTTCTGACTCTATTGGATTAAGTCATAACCTACGCCTTCTACTAGTATACTACTATGGAGAGACTAAGCTCTATTTCAGAGATTGGACTCTCTTACTGTGATTAGCCCCTACTATACTAGTAAGAAGCTGTTCCCGAGCCAGGTTCCCTGGATCTACGTGTTCCTAGTAGGGCCTAAATGGATGAATTAAGAAGCGCGCCCCGGTAGACTTCAAGAGCTCTTGCTCTGCGTATCCTCCTACTTATTATTCTGAGGGTCATAAAAACATACGAACCGCCTACTCTTTAAAGCCCTACCAAACTATTAAAAAAAAATGAAAGCTGCTTGCCCTCACTAATAAAAAACAGCAATCCCTCCCCTCCTGTTACCTACTTTTACTCATATCTTCGGTATACCTCAATACAAGCACAGGAAAGGATTAAAAAATAAAAACCGGGCTATCGCCCTATTCTCTCTCAATTGCCTATCCTTTATAGATGAGGGGGAGTACCTTAGCAGTAGCTTCCAACATTTAAGATTGACCTCCTCAAGTGCCAGATATGAATGTTTTATGAATTTCATACGGGACTACCGCTTACGCCCCTAAAGAAAACTTCTGACTTAACAAAAAAGTTTACTAAAGAAACTGACCTAAGCATAGCTCTCTCTCAAATACAAATGCCAAGAAAGAGATTCCTTGGATAAGTGGAAAAATTCCTTTCATTTCTCTTTTAAGGCGTTTGTCCTACTTATAGTATCAGTCCTCCAGCCTATCGAAATTCGTGTTTTTATTAACATTAACCAACAACACATGCACTTTGTTGGCACTAAAAAAAAAAAGGTTATTCAATCCACTAGTGCAACTGAAGGTGCGCAGCCTAGCCTCTTCTGAACCGAAAGAGCTCATAACCACTGCTTGTGAACAGCTCTCCTCAACTGAAGGCGCACCTACTGTTACTAGAAGTCTAGTCTCTTTCAGGTCCAGTTTCGATCTCGAACTAACTTACTTTACTTAATAGGCCGGAAGAGAGATTCTTACCCGATTTCCTGTCCTGTCTTAAGAACCTGACTCAAAAGAGAAAAGAAGACCGGACTAAAAGAGATATCACTTTCGACGATTGAACTGCATTTTTTTTTATATCCAGATTTCCACTGGATTTGAACGTTTTTGGATCCTGTTTAGAGCCGGCTTTCACTCCACTTTCCGGAATCCTTGCTCCTGGCTTATATGAACATAGGCCACTCATAAGAATAAGACGTTCAACTCCCTAAAACACGTATAATTGAGAGACTCAGCTCAGAATATCAGTGCCTTGGGTAAATGCCTACCTTCGGGATAATCTTACCGAACGAGTTTCTGTCCTCTTCGCTTCCCAAGATATTTAGGGAAAAGGGCCTTGTCGGCCACCGCTTGCTGACGATGGAACGCATCGTCAATTAAAAGTCCTCGCGTTGGACAACGTTGGAAAGGTAGGTGTTCGGCATGTCCCTTGCTTGCGAACTT
>CAODLS012407462.1:0-13248 GCA_948243855.1 Flueggea neowawraea | reverse complement strand
GGTTTCTTCTAGGATCCCAAACCTGAAGTCCAAGCGATCGTTCCTCTATTGCACAGAGCATAACTGGATTTGGCCATCGCCACCGTGTATATACCCTGAAGAATCGAGACACTAACATGTTGGGCAGTGCATTAGGATATAACTGGCATATGCGAGCCACAAGCAATGCACAATTTATACCACCAAGAAACCCTGAAACCTGCAGATGAAAAACCTTGGTAAACACAAAAGAACAAGGCAACTTAGCAAGAAGCTTAGAGAAATATTCTAATCAGAGAAACTCCTTGTACATTTGAGTAAACACCACGGCGCTTAGCCCAAAATCTTATGCATCGCAATGTTGTGCGAAAATTCTGCACTCAAATTAAAGAAACACAATTAAAGATAAAAGCGCAAGAGAAAATCAAAGGAAAAATAACAGGGCACAGCTGGAAGCAGTGCTACAACCTGAATATTTGGTACCAAACGGAGAATTTGGTCAGTGACTCTGCAGCCATTAAGACTGCGAACTGTTTGTTCATCCGTGTTTTGTAAAATCGAATCTTGCGAAATATCTAAATCCTGTGTCACATGACCATGTTATGTGAGATAAATATACACAAATAAATTTAAAGTTCAATGTCAGAAGTTTAAAACACGTAAAAAAAAAAAGACATCCTACAATTATCTGAACTTAAAGGTTAATTTGTTTTAATGAAGAAATATATGCTACGCCAAAAAACAAAAAAGCCAGCTAGTTTCCATGGATGTCCTCAGAAAAAAAAAGTGAGGTAGGCTCTTTTATCACAACCATTGCGTACAGAATCTTCCCAACTTTATCCTAGAAGCACTTTAATTATGTTCATAAAGCTGCCGCCATCAATTCATAATGAAATTACTTCAGCTATCATTTTTCACTAAGCTAGTTTATACAGCACTGAGGACCAAATCTTCAATTGAGTACAACCAATGACAAATTCCCACCTACTTCTCATCCCTATGACAATTCAATGTTCAAGACAAAGTGACAGAAAAACAAAGTGTTTGAAAGATGGAGGAAGACGTAAAAAAAAACCATCAATATTACTTTAAAATGTTCCAGACAACATAGAAAAAAGATGTCCCAAGTTTCATAACTTGTATCCACCAAAAAGAAAAAGAAATGTGATGATTCAGCATTTTTAATGCTTTCATTTTGTTAATGCAGCAAATAAAACTAACAGAGAAAAACTAAACAAACGATAATTCTATAAAGTAAATTGAGAGACTCAGCATAAATACAAGGAAAGATTTTTAAAAGAAACAAAGGCTTACTTCAGGAATCACCCAAAGCGATAATTTTGCATACAGAAGGTCAATAGAAACCCCTTTAAACTTGAATTTCATTACTGGAACATGAGCATCAGGCACAGGATGCAATTCAGACACTTCAGGCATCTCCAAAAGCATCCTATATAGTTCACCAAAGAAATCCTCCTGCAACCAACAACATGTGTTTGTTAAACTCACCTTACATTCACTAAGCAAACAAAAACTAGCTGCATCATAAACAGTCCAGAGCTGATCGCACTTCTCGTGTGGCATGTCTAGGTCCGACGCAAAGCGTATCTATATCTGCACCAGGTCCATGCACCTATCACCCAAAAAGAATGGCATTAAGTATAACTAAAGATGATTCCAAGAGAATTGAACAATAAACTGCTAGCATCAGAATACAAATGTGGCTAGCATCAATTAGAAATTATGTATCCATTTAACTATGTCATGAGCACCAATAAAATTATAAAACGTATGACTAAAAAGATTATATTCTTCGTTCTTTCTTCCTTCCTATGCCCTCCCCCCTACTCTTGAAGGATAAAGAAAGAAAATCCCTTCAAATTTCAGAATAGAAAGTAAATCGATTTCATACCCCAAGGCGATAAGAACCATAAGTGAAGATCTTAGCATTTGCTTCTTGCAACAGTTGCTCGTTCAAAACTTTTTTGCGGCTAATCACTTTAACCCAATTCTTCACAATCTGTTCCATTCACAAAAACATTATAATGCAAGATAATAACTTCAGCACACAGTATAACGCAAGTTAATAACTTCAGCAGAATCAATCGCATCAAATGCAATTATATGTCAACTTTAGATTTAGAAATACAAATGTCTCAAATGGGACAATTAACAGGAAAAACAAAATGCTTCAACCTGATCTAATCTTCCAAGCACTTCCTCTCTACTGACAGCCTCCTCCTGACTTTCATACAGCCCCGCATTTTGCAAAAACTACTCATTGCCAGCAAACTCAGACTTAATGATAAAGCATGAACAAAATAACGTGCAATTTCATAAGCAACAAGCAGAGAGCTAACCTTTTCGAGCTCGCGAGTCTTTATCACATCATCCTCAGTTGGTCCACCCAAAGAGATGGGGTCTGTAATGCCTAATCGTTGCTGTTGCCCATCTTTTGGATTGCTTAATCCAGGGCTCCCCATTTGAAATTATTGTCCAATTTTTTAGAGAATATTTTGCTCTTTTTTATTTTTTTTTTCCTTTGTTTAATTGGGGAAGTTTAGTCACAAAGGTTTATCCACAATATTCCTCAAAAAATATAAAAATAACGAACAATAAAAGAAAACAAGATAACAATCCAGAAAATTATCGTTGATTGTACAGTACTTTGTGGGGATGCTAGCTACAAAAGAATTAAACTTGTAACTATAAACAACTGAAACCGAAAAAAAAAAAGAAAAATCAAAATATAAACAAAACCCTAATTTTGAATTTGCACTACAAAACAGATTGGAACAACGCCGTCATTCACAACTCCCTCGATCCTCAACAATCAACCGGTAACAAAGCCATGACATACGAATCACAAAAGCCTCCGGTTTGACGACAGCCGGCGTCGACAATCTTCTTCTTCTCAAGTGGCGCGATCGATTGATCCTCCGATTAATTCTCTGAAACCATAACAGGACCAAATTATAAATTCAAAGAAAACAATATAGAGAGAGAAACAGACAGAGAGAAGAGAGGCTTACAAGGATGGAGACGGCGAGGAGAATCAGGTGATGATGAAAGAGGGTTGTGAGTAGTGCTGTGTGAGTTAAAAGAGGGGATTGTTTTCTTTTTTTATAGCGTTCGTGTTCGTCTGAGTTCTGGTTTGTTCGCAGGGACAGAAGGGATTGGGGGGCAGTGCGGGTGTGAGTTATGAGTACCTGCTGCCTCCTGGCGATGGATATTTTACGTTTAATAAATAAATAGTATAATTCCCGCTATAATTTTTTATTTGGATAAAAAGATAATTTTTAGAATTAACAATTATATGTTTAAAAATTATATATTTGAATTAATTTTGAATATTTTTTTAAAAAATTTATTTGAGAGATGAGTTGAAGTGTTTTAAAAAAATTGTAGTTAAATTAACGATAGTATTAGGTATTAAATAATAAAAAAGAAAAATTGACAATTAAAATTTTGTTGTTTACTCAACATTACATATCTAGCAAAAAATAAAAAAACAATAACATGTATTCATTTTATGTGAAGATAAAATGTAAAGTAAGTGTTTTTAAATGCAAAACTAACGTATTCTCTTGTAAAATCTAAAAACTAAAACCTCGAAGGATATTTTAGTTTTGGGTACCCATTAGTTAGAACTACGCTAATATATATTTGAGTATAACAAAACCAAACATGTAAGGAAGTGAAAAGAACCATTCCCATTCTCATTCTTGAGTACATTTTGCTTATATTAAATGACTCTTAAGTAAAAAGAAATATTCAATAAGTTGAACAGACCCATTCTCATTCCAATTTGTGAGTATATTTTTCTCATACTAAACGCTTCTTAAGTAAAAAGAAATCAATATTTATCAATATATATATAATAGTTAATAATTTTTTCTTAATTATTAGCAAGTAAAATTTCACTTTTATGATAAGTGGTACTTTAATGTAAAAAATAAATTAATTAATATATATATTTAAAATTTGGGAGTTTTTGTTAGGTTTTGATAAGTCACATTTTAATTAATTGACACGTAGTGATTCTTCTAAACCTCTTTTCTCTTTTTTTTGGTAATATAATATACAAATCAATATATATATATTAGTTAGAGAGTTTTTCTTATCTATTGACCAGTGACATTTCACTTTTATGACAAGTGACACTTTAATGTAAAAAATAAATTAATTAATATACATATTTAAAATTTAGGAGTTTTTCTTAGGTTTTGATAAGTGGCATTTTAACTAATTGATAAGAGGTCTCTTCTAAATCTCTTTTCTATTTTTTTGTAATATAATACACAAATCAATCAATATATATAATAACTAGGTTTTGATAAATGGCATTTTAACAAATTGACACGTGGCTACTTTTCTAAATATTTTTTCTCTTTTTATTAATATAATATACAAAAAAATTAAAATTAATAATTTCAAAAATATTAATATATCTATCAATATATAAAAAAAATCAACATATACATTTAAATCAATATATAATATACAACAAAGAATTCTCAATCTTTGTTTTATATATTGATTTTGGTTATATATATCAATTGTGTTAATGTATTAGTCTTTTAAAAAAGGGAGAATCAGATATAAAAATTAATTGTGATTTGATGTTTTCAATCAAATTAAAATAATTTTAATTATATTAACTTAATTCAATACATGCATATGCATTCACTTGATTAATATTATAATATTTGAATTAAAATCTTCTATTTTGATGAATTTACAAATTTCTGTAAGAAAAAGAAATAACATATTTAATTCGTAAAAAAATTACGAACAAAATTATAAAATTTTTATAATAATTTTAAATATTTAATAGTTATAGTTTCTATTGGAAAATAGTGTCCTATGACAATAATAGGTAAAATATGAACATTTCAGTTATCGGGTTAACTGACAAAACTAACCAATTAATAATAATTAGTTGTGAGTTTCTTAATTGGGTTAATTGAGTCCAACTAAAGAAAGTTCATATGAGATTTCTTCTTATCTATATTTGAAACTAATAGGGACAACAACACAATTATACTAAAAAAAATATTACTTTTTAAAAATAACATGTCAAGTTTGCAAGTATTAAGAATGTCACTTATATTTACTGTCACGACCCATTCCTAGGACCCGTGACTGGCATACAAGGCGAACCGTCTATGGGAGCCCGGCTCATATCGCACAAGCCTCAATATACAAAATGATTTCCCCAAAATCATATTAAATAAAATATGATAAAAACCAATTAAAGGTTTCAACATCATTTATTAAAACAAAACATAATATAGATTTGTGCGGAAATAATTTAAATTAAACATTTGAAATACAAAAAATAATAACAAAAACTAAAACAAAAGTCACAGAAAACCCGATATGGAGCCTCTACTAATCATACAATGGGGCTCGATCAAAAGGGCGTTGACTGCAATGTCAAGATACATCACTGAGCATCAAATGTCAACGATTATAATCTCCAATAGTCACATGCAAGATGATAATAAACAGGAGACAAAACAAAACAAAGAAAAGGGGGTCAAACCCAGTGAGTGAGGGACAACATTCCAGATTGCCTCATACGTGCCTCACAAAGACTGTTTTGAAAACAGTTCAAAAATACCACATATAAATATAGTCAACATGTACATATATATACACGCTATACAATAGTAGCCTTTCGAAAATCATTTTGAAATTGTTCACAAACAAAGCAAACAACATACACAAATTCATTCATGAATATTTCCAAAATTTATCAAAAACTAATGTATTTTCAATAAGAAAGCAAAACGTTTCCAGAAAACGTTTTTATCTTATCAGGACTTCAAAATAAAACCCTTTCAAACCTTTGTCAAAATTTTTCGTATCAAAATTCAAAAACCTTTCTAGTTTTACTAGAAATTCCAAAGTCAAAGTTTGTCACGTAGGCATAGCAAAAACCCTTTTTGTCTTTTATTGAAAACTTCAATCTATAGTTCAAAAACAGTTATAGCCTTGCTAGAAATTACAAAATCAAAACTTTGTCATATAGACATAATAATAATAATAATAATAATAATAATATTTTCAAAAATATATATCACAGTTAAGGGACCAGAAACAATTCGTGGTGTGATATGTGTCACTACCACCACTATAATGATCGTGGACTATGCCACTGATCCAATAACAAATCATGTGCCCTCGTCAGGACGCATGGCTACCATCAAACCTGGTAGCTGGGCCAATAACAATACCTTGGTATACCAAAGGCTACGAACCTCGTAGCAAAGGTGTCCCGTCTCCAAAACATTTACATAGTATATTTCAATCCAATAACAATTGGTCATACGACCGAGTATATCAAAAACAATGAGATATATAAAATATAATTTATATATTGTAATCCAAAATATTTATCAGAAACAGTAACAATGTATCCATTTCAATATTCTCAAATCCACAATGACATAGCATACAAACAAAGTATGCAAAACAATCAATCGTTTTACCAAAAACGGGTTTCAGAATTTATTTCCAAAACATACAAAAAGTATAATATAATTAAATTATATTATTTCAAAAATAATTTATCTTTTGCCGAAGCGCAAAATCTTTCAAAACAGAGTACCACTACTCTTTTTCCAAAATCCAATAGTTTTTTTTTTTCAAAAACAATTCAATAACAATCAAGTCCTCACATAGACCAGATTTTAGGATTTCCAATCTTTTAATTATTTCGGTTTACATGTTATGGTGATAACACAACAAAAACGTATAATTAGAAGAGACACAACTTATGTGTCTGAAACTGTCATCCACTCACCTGGATGTCGAGACTCCAAACTCTGAATCACTGATCGCCGGTCGATGGTTGGTCACCTCGAAAACCGTACTGAGCTAGAACAAATATTTACCAATAGATCAAACACGGTGACTATGGCATAACACAATATGCATGAAATGCAGACTCAGACGACATCGACGTCAAAAATCCTATTTCGATAGAAGATCTAGCACTCACGACCCAAAAATCCAAATCCATGTAAAATTACGAATTGGTCCCCGACTTTTGTAAAATTATATTTTAGTCCCCGATCTCGTAAAATTATAAACTAGTCCATCGAGCCCGAGAATATACAAACGACTATTCCAAATAGTCAGATTCTTCAAACAAGCTCCCGAACTCTCCAAATTTACTATTTTAACTAATTTCCTCAAATTTACAAAAGTATCCATAAATTCTCAAAATTTACAAATTTAACTTCCAAGTTTCCAAAATTACAAATCTAGACCCAATTTTTCAGAATTTACATATCTTAAAACTTTATTATCAAAAATATCCACTTTCGATTCGGCCGATAAAAATCGAAACCAAATATACCTATGGGTTCATCTCAACCTCAGGAACATTAATTCATCAACAATTTCCTCAAAAAACAACAAATCATCAGAAATTGTTCAAACCCGAACTAAAACCTAATCATTCAAAGAACTCATCATTTCTTCTGATTTCAAGTTAGATTTATGTTAATCTAACCTCCAACAATCATAATCTAACAACCTACAACATCAATTTCAACAGAATCATGCAAAATATTAAACCCATTTCATTTTTAGCCAAAAATAGATTTCTGAAATTAAATGCATGAAATTGATGAAAAGAGGTGATTAGAACTGAGATCTTACCTCTAGAGACGTGTAGGAATGTTGGGGAACCAATGGCAGGCAGAGAGAATCGATCTGAGAGAGTGAATGTGTGAAAATGGCGTTTTCAGACGAGTTTTACGGTTTTTTAAATACCACGGATCGAAACGCACCGTTTTGATATTTTCAAAGGCAATGTACGTTATTCTGTCATGCAACGTACGTCTTGGTGTCACAACGTACGTTATAAAGTGTACAACATACGTTGTTGTGGTCAAAAGCGCATCCGATAGCTTCTGTTTCGAAAACGTAACTTCACGACGTACGTCTCAAAATCACAACGTACGTTGATCATCTTCCCTTTCAGATAACGTACGTCATCTTGCCACAACGTACGTTGTGCAAGCATTCCAATTAACGTACATTTCACAAATTTCCAACATACGTTGGCATACTCCAGACAACATTCCTCAACTTCCTTTGATTCCGAACGCGCGTCAGATCATTTTCGATGTCCAACGACACCCAACCTTACAAAAATAACCTCTTTCAAATATCTGAACATCATCTCGACATTTGATAATCAAATCTTAACTGAGGTCATTCAAAAATTGAATGACGTCCCACCGAAGAACTTGTCCAACTTGATCGGAATGCTACAAAGAATTTATCCAAACGAGAGGGATATTACATTTACCACATATCGAAAATGGCATTTTTAAAAAATGAACCAGAAATTGCTGTATTTTCTCAAGAAAATATCGTATTTTTGCAAGAAATTGACTTTTTCATGAGAAATTAATTTTTTTTCTTAATTCAAATTGTTTTTTGGGTTCATAACATTTTACAATGATTCACAATAGAGTACATAATTCATATTTTTAAAAATAAATTGTAAATAATTTTTTATACAAATTTTAAACAATTTTTCCAAAAAAAATATTTTTTTCCCAATGTCGATTTTAACATTTACAATTGTTCGCAAAATAGTGCACATTATATTGTATATTATTGTGAATCATTAGGGTATACAATTCATATTTTTTAATTCTAAATATTTTTTTAATTTTTGATGTTCGCAATAGTTCACAAAATAGTGTTCATTATATAATACATTATTGTGAACCATTTTAAATGGTTCACAATAGTTCACAAATACTACTTACAATTTTTTAATTCTAAATAATTTTTTAATTCGATGTTTATAATGATTCACAAAAATAGTATATATTATTGTGAACTATTTTAAATGGTTCACAATGTTTTTTTAAAATGATAAAATGAATTTTATAACAATAAGTGCATCAACATTAAAAAATAAAAAAAAATCTAAATTGGTGGCATTTTTGTAAAAATATCAAAGGCAGGATATTTTGGTAAAAAGGAAGGGAGCATCAAAGGTCAGGAAACCCTCATCGCCACCCTCACACTCCCTTAACCGTGACTCCTGCCGGCTCGATGAGATGGGAAATGTGACGGACAACGGAGACACCTCGACAGACGATGGGAAACACGATGGATCGACGAGATTTAAGGTGGAGATCGACACGTCGGATCGAGGGCGACAAAGATGGGGAGGCGAGTGGGGAGAGGAAGTGACAGAGATCGAGGCGGAGTGCAGAGGCAACGACGACAGAGAAGCAGATCGAGGGAGCAGAAGGCGACAACGCGACGAGATGGAGATCCAACCGAAATCGAACAGAATCGAGCGAAAATCGAAAGAGGAGAGGCTGAGGGAAGGTGGAGGAAACCAAATCTGGTTTCGATGAGGTGGAACAACGCGAGGTGGAAGACCGACAGGAAAAAGGAGAGAGGGGGGAGGGAAGAGGAGAGAGACAGCAGAGGGAAGGAAATGTGTGGCTAAGATTTGGGATAGGAGAGAGAGAAAATTGAAGAGAGAGAAATAATTAAAAATAAAACAAAAAATTCAAATTTATATAAAAATTAATGTGGCAAAATTAAAAATTAGTTTCAAATATGTGACATTTTTAAAAAGCAAACATAAAAAATGCCATTTCTGTAGAATTGAAATATGCGGTGTCAATTTTAAAAGCTGTGGAAAAAAATAGACATACTGTGTAATCAACACAAACTAATACAAATAAGAGAGAGACAAGTGGAAAAAAAGAAAATCACGTTTTGTATTGCAACAGAAGATGTTTTCTCCCTCTCACACGCTCTCTTCCACATTCTTCACCAAAAACAACAGAAGAAAAAGAGCTTTTCTCTTTTAATCAATCTGGTCTCGAGAAGGCATCTCAATGGCGTACAATTAGTACCTCTCATCTCCGTAGAGATCGTGTTCTGCTGTAGAATCTTGCAAATGTCCTATTCTTTCCACTATTCATCGTTACCTCTGTTGGTTCGAGGTAGGTTCTCGATCCCTCTTAATTTTTGATGCGTATATTGTTTGTTTGTATACAATATGTGTTTTTTCAGATTTTCTTTTGGTTTGCATTTTAATTTTTATTGTTAAAATACTAATTTTAAATTTTTAAAAACAAAAAATATATTATTTATTAATTTAAACAAAAACATTGTAATTTACCGTACGTAACGCAAATATTGCGCTAATATTAACAAATTAGAAAGATTCATTTTCATTCTAATTTCTATTATATTTTTTCCATACCAAACAACTCCTAACTAAAGAGAAATATTTTTGTATCATCTTTTACGTTTAATCCATGTATATCCTTCTTTGATCTCCACTATTCATAGCTTTAGTTTGAAACCTATAGAAAGAAAATGAAATTACATTACACATAAGAGGCTTGACGACAATTTAGAAATAAAAAGGTTCTAAAAATTAAATAAAGACCGCTCAAAAATTAGCTACGCACAAAAATGTGGTGAATTCTTGAATTCTATTATATATGGTGCTCCTTTAATCTCCACAAAAAATATTCAATAGTGAAAGAAATGTAAATAACTCTTGTGAAAAAGCCTTAAACATCTATTTCCATGTATATAGGTATGCTTTAAATTAATTGAACGAAAAAATGGTGGCAATGTTCAGTTAAAAAAAAAAAGATTGTGGCAATGGATGGAAGGGACAAAAGGCAGTCGAGTGAACAATTGGAATAATAATTCCAAGGTGGAATTCTACGAATGGGTGAATTAAATGGGCCAAGAACGTGGTCATAACAGTGGCTCGACGATATGGAAGAGGAGTTACAGATAGAAAGAGCGAATTAATTAAGCCAAGAACGTGGTGTGCACACTGTCCAATGATTAATCGAAGGGATGAAGCATATGGATATTTAGTTTTGAATCATAAAATTCAATTGAGCAAACCCTCTTCTCAATGTGGTACGTTCGCTGCCAAAAGCTATTACCAACTAATGTTCATATCTACTTAATAAATAGTCTAACCATCAAATATTTGTATGCTATTACTATTTTGCAAATAAAATATGCTACAATATCTCTGAATATAAATAGTATAACTAACAAATATTTATCACGAACATTTACATACTATTACTATATTGTAAATCAATATATTAGTATGTTTACATAAATATATATATCTTTATAGTTGTTATATTTATATGTATTACTATAATATATTGAAAATACGGCAAAATCAACTGTAGTCCATGAGGTTTGACCATATCTCTCGTGCGATCCTTCCATTTTCAAAACCCTCTATTCCGGTCCCTCGTTATGTCGCCGTCAGTCAAATATAACTGGTCACGTCAGAAAATCTTATGTGTCATATGAGACCTACTAATTTTACGAATTTAATGACAAAAATACCCTCTCTCACCCTCTTTCTCTCTCATTTCTCTCTCATAACTCAAACAAACCCATTTAGAAACCCAATATCAACCCAACTAACCCAATCGAACCCACCCATCCTTCTTCTTTCTTTCCTCTCTCATGAACCCAAAACCTATCACCACCATTTCCTCTCTCATGAACCCGAAACCCACCACTACCAAAACCAAAAACCAAAATTCTAACCCAAACCTAAGCACCCAACCCGAACCCACCCATTCCTTCTTCATCTCCCATTACCATCTTCCTCATCTCTCTTCTTGCTCTCTCTCTCTTTCTCTTCCTCTTGACCGCCACATCAGTCTTTTGCCCTTCTAAATCCGCCACCACCATCACACTCCACTAGATCCACTACCACCGTCAATCACCTCTCACTCTTCCTCACACTCATTCTCACCAGATTCACTCCATGTCTCTCTCTTCCTCACACTTATTCTTTTCGTCAGACCTCAAAACGCAACGAGGAAAGAGAAGTGAAGTGATAGAAATCTAGGCGAAGAGGAGAGAGAAGCGAGGCAAATCTTTCGACAGAGATCAGGCTCTTTGATTCAATCGTGCTCAAAGAAGACCCATTAGTTAGGAAGCTCAAAATGTTAGGAGGCCAATATCTCTCCATTGAGCTAAACACAGAATGACCAAAATCCTATTACAGATTTTTTTGTAGCTATTCAGCTTATGATCCATATTAGGGTTCACTCTCGGCCGATGATTAGCCAGCATCATAGCAGCCTTCAGTGCCTCTCTGCCGACCCTTGCCACTATCCTATTTTCGTCGTCGATAGCCGACTGATTGTCGAACATGGTAAAAGAGTGTGGAGTAAGGGGTAGGGAAAGGAGATTTAGAGCATTGGTTGTAACATATCGATTTAGGAGGAGAGATTAAGGTTTTTTCTTGGTTTAGTGGTGGTTCAGAGGGAGTGCAATTTTTTTTATTTGTTATTTTTTTCATTGTTTGTGTTTTGTTTACTTGCTCAATTTGCAGTTAGGGTTTGGATTTGTTTTTATAGAGGAGATTGTAGTAATAATGTAAAGGAGTATTTGGCATGTTGGAAATCATTCTTAGCTACTTCATACTCCTTTGATGGGTGATACTCATATGTGCTTAACTTCATGTGGTCACTAGCTCAATTTTGTTTTAAAGTGTGAATAATTTGTCTTATTTAGAATATTAAAGGGATTTTCCTTTAAAGACTCATTTGTCAACTATAAGCGTATAGTATATTAAGAACATATAAAACATATACTTGTTTGATGACTAATAGTATCGCACATCTTCTCCAAATTGCACCAATTTAACTGAATTAATAGATTGCAATTATAATTTTACCATTATTCTCATTTTTTATTTAATTTTTTGGACCATTAAAAGGTTGAAAATAGAATTTCTTTTTTTTTATCTGGTAAAAGTTGGAATTTCACACACATATATAAAATAAAGATATTACATCATATCCAATTTTTACTATTCAAAATATAAAAAAATACTACATATTATATTGTTAAATACACAATATATTACTATCTCAAATAAGCCCTAAATATTTATCGTTTCCTTTGCTTCATAGCTCAATAATTAGGATATTGATAAAATCTACCTACAACTTATAAGTATACTTAAAATTTAAGAATTTGAATTATTAACAAATTATATCAACTCACGTCATTAAGAACCATCACATCATCACAATTGAAAGGAATGACTAGTATAGTTGATGGAAGGGCCAATCGGACCTAATTTCAAGAGTTTGGGACCCAACCTTACCAAACGTTTCCTTGAGGAGTCACTTTCACAACTTCACCTAACTTCAGGTTGTCCATCGTAGTTTTAGCCTTTATTTTTAAATTGATTTTTAA
>CAODLS012406958.1:0-11803 GCA_948243855.1 Flueggea neowawraea | reverse complement strand
TTGAGCTCCGACCTCAATCTCCTTTCTCCTTCACACTGCAAACACACCTTGCTTTTCCAATCCGGTACGTACTGTCCCAACACTCTATTTTCTCCGATCGGCTTTTCTTTTTTCTAATTAGGAGATGAAGAATCAGAATCACTTGAAACTATCAGTTTCTGTAAATCTCTTTTAGTAACACGGCTCTCCGTTGCAACTAGTTAGTGGAGAAACGGAAACATAGCGGCATGGCGCTTAAAGCGGCCAGAAAGACTGAACCCTCAAGAGGAGCTGCTGCTAATTCGACGGCGGGGTTTTTGGGAAATAAAAAAGTGGCATTTGCTTTGGCTTTGCTTTTCATGGATGCTGTCCTTGTTGCTCTCATAATTGCTTATGTTCCTTGTAAGATCAATGTCTCCATTTTATGAAATGTTTCTTTCCCTGTTTGTATGAAACTAATTTTATATAATACTGACTGTGTAATACATTTTGCTAGATACGAAGATTGATTGGGACGCTTACGTGTCACAGGTTTCTTTATTTGTTTGCAAGTTGTGTTTAAATTGTCAGAATTGGCTGATTTTTGCTTTAGCTTTTACTCTTTGTTTTAATTCAAACCAGACTTGAACAGGTAACAGGGTTCCTTGAAGGTGAAAGGGACTATAGAAATTTGAAAGGTGATACGGGTCCGCTCGTTTATCCTGCTGGGTTTCTGTATGTTTACTCTGCCCTTCAGTATGTTACTGGTGGGCAGGTTTTTCCTGCTCAGGTCATTCAATTTATTCCCGGTTGAACAATTTTTTGTTTCCAAAATGAGATGTTTTTATGTAATTGTCTTTGTTAGAAAATGCCCCAAGTATATTGCATAGATTGATCATTTGTAAGCGGCATTGTGACAGTGATTTCTGTTGCAGCCACTATGTGAATGAACATTTTTACTGTCCCATCAGCTATGAACTGAAGATCTTTTGTTATTTTTGGCATTTGAAGTGTTATTTAGTTGTTTTTGGTACTTCTGCATATGATTTCACAAAATATCACCTCATGGCCTCTTGTCAATTTTTGTTGCAGATCTTGTTTGGCATACTATATATCATAAATTTAGCTCTCATCTTGTGTATCTACGTGAAAGCAGATCTGGTATGGAACTTGTCACCTCTTTTTATTCATTAGCATACATTTTTATGTTCAAATGCCTTGAGCATTACTCATAGAAGACTGTTACGTGAATATAAATTCCAAATTTATCTTATTGCATTTCCTTGGAGCATTCTTGTTGGAGTTTTTCTTTCCTATACATAATGTTTCTTGATGATTTATTATGAAAATTGTGAGCGGCCAAGCTAATCAATACACTAAATTCTAAGGCATGGAGGCTCTGATGTTAAGTATTAAGAAAGGAATATAAGGTAATATTTAAATGTAAGAAGAGTGAAACTGAAAAGATTAAGGACAAGTGATGAAAATGATGAAAAGTAATGAAGGGTACTAGGAAATAAAATTGATGGTGTACAACTTTGAAGAAGCCGTGAACAAAATTACTAGAGGTTTTATTTGAAGTTTCTAAATCTTTTCAATTCAGTGTAATTTTAAAGCAAGTTTTAGATGATTTAGTTTTTAAACCTACCATAAAATGAGTTTTTATTTCATAATTTAAATTTAATTTGCTTATTAAATTATTTCTTTGTCCTCGCCATGCTTGAACTGCATTTGGATTAAATTTGAGTTGTTCCTTGCCAGTGTTTTTCTTTCTTTCTCTTTTTTTTCCCCTGTTTTTCATTGATCTTGATGGAGAATGTATGATACATTTCTTTTTCAGCTTCCATGGTGGGCTCTTGCCTTGCTTTGTTTGTCAAAAAGATTGCATTCTATCTTTGTGCTTCGTCTCTTTAACGATTATTTTGCAATGACACTCCTTCATGCTGCACTGGCCTTGATTCTTTTCCGAAGATGGCATCTTGGACTAATTCTTTTCAGGTAATGCATTCACTTTCTTGTTTTTTATTTTTATCTTGCATAAGATTGATTAAATTTTCTTTTTGTTCCTCTAGTGCGGCTGTTTCGATAAAGATGAATGTGCTTCTCTATGCTCCACCGCTATTTCTTCTCATGTTAAAGGTATGTATAAATTTTGTTTTACAAATCTTTGGATTTAATCCTATGTGTCCTATATTGGCTCAAGTGATCTTATCAGGAATGCTTTTACAGGCTATGAATGTTCTTGAGTGATATCAGCTTTAGGTGCTGCAGCACTAGTGCAGGTTTATATATTTTCTTTGTTATCCTTATTGAATGGATTCAATTATTCTATATATTTCAAATTTGCCTGTGCAAAACCTTGTAAGATTTTTCTGATGGATAAAATTCTTAGGATTTTCTTTAGCAAAAGGTGATGTGATGGCTATTTTATTTTCTTGTCTAACTTGATTAGGTGAGTTGAACTACTTCCAAGGGTCTGAAATGGATGTTGTGGACTTTTGTCTTTGGAAAATTCCTTATTGTGCATTTGGTGAATCGTTCCGCAGATTTTGCTAGGCCTTCCATTTCTACTCTCTTGTCCAATGGCATATGTGTCAAGAGCATTCAATCTTGGCCGTGTTTTCATCCATTTCTGGTACTTATATTTGGCGATACTGGACCATCTTCTTTCAGAGAGTAAAAAATAAATGATATATAATCAGTTTAAAACACACATATTTTATGTATTAATGGAAAAAATTAGTAATTTGTTCAGCATTGAAGTATGGCAGAAAAAGAATCAGGTGTGTGTTTTTATTTTTCAACACCTTTTCTCGTTAGAGAATAAACAAATGTAAAGTGCAAAATAAAGGACTATAGTGAGCAAAATAATTGAAAAGGGCAAAAAATGAAGCAAAAGTTTGTTTGAGGGCCCATGATGAACAAAAACTTACAAAAAAAACCCTGATGTAAAATGAACCTACATGTGTAACATCAATTTTTTTTTTCAAGTCTCAAATTGTTTCTGGTAATATAAAAACAGATATTAGAGCACAAATATGTTTGGTTTGTTTATGTTGAAATAGAAAACAAGGATTTTGTTTGATTGCTTATTGAAATAAATAAAAAATTATCTTACATGAATTGTATAAACAACGAGGCCCTAAAATTCTGAAGGTGGAAAACTGGAAAAGAAAAAAGAAACATTTATATAATGTTTTCTTAGATTAGCATAAAGTACTCAGGAAATTGAAATTGATTCTTCATGTTATAATTTAGAAAAACAAATTATCTTGAACAACTTATTCGATTTTTGTAATATCTATTTTCTAATTTATTATATTTTTTAATCTCTTTTCTCTATTTTTTGGAAAATATTTTTAATGGAATTGAAAGCATCAGCAATTTTCTCAAACTGCTGAATGTGGTCAAAATTGCATTAGTTTAACTCAAAAATTATGTTATCTATTTCTGTTTCGGCTGATGAAAATCAATATGCCTCAAAAAGTTCTTTTTTGTGGAAATCATCAAGGTTTTAGAGAGTGATTTTGTATAATGTGTAGAAAGTATGTTCACTTTATGGACATGTTTTCTTATGCTTTCGTTTCTGTTGCAAGAATTCTGTTACCCATGTTTCGGGTGTCTGTAGTTAAATCTTTTAATGTATATTTGGTTTGATGCCCATGGCATATCAAATATGTATCCAGCTGTTTATGGCACCCATTATCATGTTTTCAGGTCTGTTAACTTCAAGTTCATACCTGAAACTGTTTTCGTATGAAAGCAATTTGCCGTCTTTTTGTTGGTTGCTCATTTGGGGTTGCTTCTGGCATTCAGTCATTATAAATGGTGCAAGTAAGTTCAAGGCATTCCTTTTTTCATAGAATAATACATGTTTTGTTCAACAAATTCATCCTTTGGCATTCTCATTTGGCCTTGTACTTAGCTAACTTTCTTACCAAGTTTTGTTCATTAGCAAAACATAAGAGGATCAAAATGTGAACCACCCTTGGTTCAACAACAATTATTAGAAATTTTAAACCACCACCACCCACCACTCCTACCTCGATCGACTATAGATCACTTCACTTTCGAACCATTATCCTAAACAAAATTTCTTACCTAACCCCGTCCTCAATTGGAACCAGCACTCCGACCCCCCCACATGCATGTACAAAACATAAAAAGTACTGGTGCCCATCACAGTCAAGGGAACTACACTCAATTTTTTTGTTTCCTTACACATTTTTTTGTAATCCAAAAAGGGAAAAAAAGAGTGATGTGAAAAATTTCAAAAGTGTTTTGAGGAGAAATAAGTTACATAATAGAAAATAGGGATGGTGACCAGAAAATGAGAAAGGAGATAGGATTGGTTGGTACTAGAGGAAGAGAATACTAGAGAGAGGTGGGGAAAGAGTCAAGTTGGGTGATCAAGTGAAGGAGATTAGTGGTGGCAATAGAGAACCAAAGCCAAAGGATAGAGGGAGAAGAGTTGAGTGGGTTGGGTTAGGAGGCTGGGGATTAAGTGTAACTGGGTCTTCAGAAATTTATTGCCACAAGTTCAATCTCCAGAATTATACACTATTAATTACTCCATAAACTCAAGGACTAGAAATAATACAAAAAAGAAATAAGGGTTGAAAAATCAATTGCATATAGTTTTGGGATTAATAGTCGATATTGTTAATAGTTGGCTAGCCCTGTATGCTTAAAGCCTTAATCTTTATAGGTTTATAATTACTGTATATTATATATAAATACATATGTAGTTAGTATGTTTATGGGTACGCACATATGCGAATGGGTATGAGTAAAATCTTCATTGTACTTGTACAGAAAATAAGGCGGATGCCTGTGTCTGGTTAAAATGCGTATTTTCTGCGTTAAATTGGATAGGGTATGGGTGGGGTGCTCTTGATCCATGGAATATTGTTGCCATCTCCAAATTGATTATTCACTGGATAATTGTTTTTCTTTTCCTCTTTTCACTATTTAGAGAATTGGAAAATGTTCATATTTCACAAATATGTGTTTCCTTTGTCGTGGTTTACATGACGGAGATCTCTTTACGTGACACTTAACAGTTGAGTGATCTCATACTGCAGGTAATTCTACAGCTTGCCATATTTACTTTGGAAAACTCCTTTCCCCACAATCCTACTGTATGCTTTCAACTTTCATCTTTGTTTCACAGATAATTTCGTGCTATAATTCCTCGTATAATTTATGTCGTATATTTTGCAGTTTGATTTTGTTCGTAGGCTTGGAGTTTTGCTGGAATGTCTATCCTTCCAATATTTTTTCATCTTGTTTGCTCCTGTTCTTGCATTTGATTATACTCTGGGGTCTATGGTCTGCTCCACCTGAATATCCTTATGCGAAAGCTCAATTGTCTGCCAGAGAGAAGGAAAAATGACGAGTTCCATTTTTTAATACTGAATTTACATTTATTATTGATGTGATGTTATAAATTTCCTGTCAAAACTGTAGATTTTTCAACAGAATTCTAATTTTAGAAATAAGAGGTTATGGTTTTCGAGATCAAAATATGTCTAGTTCTTTATCGACATTCTGAAACTGGACTTTTGGAGCAAAAACAGAGGAAAAAGATTACCTTTTTTTTTTTTGGCTTTTCAATGGCAATGGTGTTTCCTTTTGGTTTCCACGCATTGTTCTTGTTCATTTGACTTCTGATAGGTTTCTTTCTTATTTTTGTAGTTCGAATTTCTTCATCACTTAATCTTATTCATTCTTTGATTAATAGGCAGATGGCCAACTTGCACTAGAGTCGCCTCTAACGTTAAGAGATTAACAGTTTGTATTCCTTTACTGTTTTGTGACTAAGTCTGTGGTCCTTTATAATTTATGAATGTCCGCTACCTTTTTTCTCCCCAAAATATGTCAACTGACTTATACCGGTTGAAGAACTTGCGTCTGGTGTTGGACAGGTTCTTAGTTATGTTCATTTGATTTATTTGTATTTAAGAAGAAAAAATTAAAAAAATTGATAAATTATGACGAATATGTGAATAATTATTGTATGATTTTTTCCAAAGAAGATATGATCAACCATTAGTATTCCAATGCAACTAGACTAACTTCGCATATTAGTGGCAAAAAGTTATATTTGTTTGTTCGGCTAGGCTGACCATATAAATGCTTCGAAGGGTGAATATTATTAATGAAATCTAAAGGAGTACAACCGATTGTGTCGAGGTACATATATATGTATATATGTATGTGATATTTTTGAAATATTTTTAAAACAGTCTATGTGAGGTCCTAGAGTCGATTTGGAGTGTCGTCCCTCATTGAGTTTTATCACTCCCTCTCTTTAACATTTTCAATTATACTTTTGACAGTTAGTAACCATCTGACACATTGATCTCAATTAGACATCTTTGCTAGTAATGAGTGCTCTTTTGTTAAGACTCTACTTTTGTTTTTTATATTAAAGTTCCACACTGGGTTCTGTTGGATTACTGGACATATTTTCGCATTTTGACTTTTGAATTTTACTAATTTATATTCTACTTGTATTTTGATATATTAAATTATATAATGATATAGTTATATTTGTATATTTTAATTATTTACATTTATTATATTTTGTTAATGAATGTTTTATATTTTATACCTTTTGTTAATAATTGGTTAATAAAGGAATAAGTTGGATAGCATATCTGAATATCAGAGATTTGTGTGAGATGAGTCGGGTTTCCAGTTCGGTTCGTCTTGTACGCCGATCATGGTAAAAAAAGGGGCAATGACACTGAGTTTTTCAATCGCCAATCAATATCGAATCATTAACAATTCCAATATCACAATTAATACTATGAATTTCATTTATAATTTTACAATTTAAACAATATTAAAATTACTAAGGCCTTCACCTTCATTTACACATTTGTTATTGTGTAATGTAATCACGACCCGCCCAAGCCATGTCGCCATGACCTGGGTGGACCATGACCAGAGTGGAAGTTGAACCAAACCGAGAGGTCCCGACTTGGCTTAACCCGTACAAATTCGGTATTGTTTGCACTGCTACCCTAATCGCTACCCATTTTAGCCAATGTATTATTAGTTCCAGTTAGTTAACTTATTCAATATTATTACATCAGCATGCAACATAATCTCAAGAAAATGCATAACAAGTCAAAAATGCCTACTACCACATAACAAGTATAATACAAATCTGAAAAACACGCGATGAAATAAACTGAATCTAATCGTGTCCCAAACCCACAGCTCAGTCATGGACTTTCTAACTTATTCAACACTAAGAGATATCAAATAAGGCCATATCTATTGCTTCTGAAATTCATCAGCTCGACTCAAGGGAGAGCTTCCATACCTATAACCACAAAATTTGAGAGTAAGTCTCTTTAGCGAGGTTAGATACACGCAAAAGCTCGAAGACCAACTCGTATATCAAAACAGTTTATATAGAAGATAATACTAATAGTACTACACAGTCATCAAGAATGATAATATAATTAATGCAAAATGGCTGGGTTGAGTGTGAATTTCGATCCTTTAGTCTAGAGACCCTTGACGCTATCTCGCGGTAGCTAGTCGTAGTTGAAGCTATTCACTTCGCAAAAGGCCCGATGGCAAGGTTCCCAAAACCCAAGAAAAGTTGAAAAGGGATTTTGGTTTACATGTTACGCATGTGCGAATCTCTTTATTAAGTTCCACTCATTAACCCGTATGAGATCTTTGGATTCATTTGTAGAGTAAAGCGGTAGGGTGTCGAGAAAACACAATCTTAAACACGTGCGAAAACAATTCTCTTTTGAAAACGAGTTATATACTACATATAGTCTATAGAAAAATGATGACTCAGTTCACGTATATCTAAAACACTCACCTACAATCCACGTATTAAATGTTACATATAACAAACGATCAGATGACTTTGCCAGGAGTGTGTTAGAATTGTTAGATTAGGCTAAGGCACGTATAGGCATGGTGATGTGCTACAAAATACTCGATTTTGGGATGAAATAGTCGTTGAAAGAGAGTCATACTCAATTGGCATTCATAATACATTTTTATAAGGTGTTATGACCATGTGTAAGGGTTAAAAAAATGTTCTATCAAAAGTTGAAATTCTCAAGGGAATCCAACAAAAATTGGGTTGGACCAAGAATCTTAATTAGAACTTCTAATTCCAGGTATGATAAAGAATTCATAGATAATTTTATCGGGTGTAAAAGTTATATAAAAAATTTTATCGAAAGAACAATTAACGCTGACAGCTTGAATTAAAGTACGAATATTTTATTCATTACCTCCAACGGCTCTAAACTTTTTACAATAGTCAATAGGACATCTTTGGTTTTAAATAAGCCTTAAGAAGCTCAAAGAAAACAAAAGTATTGATCTTCTTTTGCATATTTTTTTCTACTATTAATTCTTGCCATTACGTTTGTGTTGAGTCAGTTTCTCTCTTCGACCTTAGATTTGCAAAATATGTTGAAAAAGGTGTTTAAAACTTGTGCTTGTAACCTTATTGAGAGATTTTAAGATCTCCTAACACCTGTAAAGTTAGGAAAGTTGTAACGATTCTTAAGCACCCATGAATTACTTCATATGTATTATGGAGCTTGCCCCTGTGAAGCAAGTGGATGTATTATTTTCAAAGAAATAGATAGTAAAGATAAACTCTCAAATTGATACTTAAAGAGTGAATATAAGCTTGGTTAAGGTGAACCACTATAAATTCTCAAGTTTGATTTCTCTTTCCCTAAACTCTTTACATTATCTTACTTTTGCTTATATTGTCATATCCTTCACTATTTTTGATTTTGGAAATTAAAATCTAAATTTATTTCTTGGAAAAATCAGTTCACCCCTCTTTTGGTTTGCTGTTTGGACCAACAAATACCCCCAACAACTTAAAATTACCTTAAAAAAAATACAAACTTTAATGTGAAATCACATTAAAGTTCCCAACTTTTGCATCTAGCAAACCCATATTCAACCTAAACACTAAAACAACCCCTAAATATCAAATTTTCAGTGCCTAAATGCATTCTAAACACATCAAGGAGTGTAAAGATCTTACCTTTCTCGTTGAAACTCCTAAACTCCACACTCTTCACTTTCTTTCTCCTCCAAATCTTTCTAATCGTCAAACATACACCCAAAAGTTAGTCTTTACAACCAAAAACGAGTTTAAATAGTAATTGCTTACTGAATGAGAGTATTATTGACTTATCCATTAGTCCCAACATGTACTAGGGAAGGCTTGGGGTCAAAAGAGAATAAAAGGTGATGGATCTTGGCAAAAAATGAGCATGTTTGCTAGTGGGTTATTTTGGTGCACGTTTATGGTGAGAAGGTTAGACTTTTGGAGTAATGTGAGGTTTATGAGTGGTATGAGTTGGGTATAAATAGAATGTAGGATTGAAAGAAATCCAAATGTTCCACCTTTAATGGTCGATGAACATCAGGAGGGACACGAGTCAGTCACACTAGCATTAGACATATAGCTGTAATCAAGCACTGCCACGTGTTTGGGTCAAAAAGAGTGGTCAATGAGTGTCGCCCTTCCACGCTTGTCATCTATGAAAATTCCATCCTTTTGTGCGTTTGGTTTTCTCACTCAATACCTAATTCCTTCTGGTCAAAGTTTCATTTTAGCTAATCCCTTTCAAACCCTCATAAGGGTTTGTAACTTCCACTCATGTTGTTTCCCTAATCCCAACTCAAATCAAAAGGGTGGGTTATTACAGTTATAACATCTAAAAATATAATCTATAAAATCTCTTAAACTCATAGAATAGGGTCTACAAAACCACATAAAGTTTTTGATATTTTCAAATCACTTCAATCTATTTTAAGTCACTTTGAAATAGTCTAAATCACCTTGATACTTTTAAACACTTTGAAATACGTCAAATCATGTCCACACATTTAATTTCAATTTAAAACAATTCAAAACACTTCAATGCTTTCAAGACAAACTCAATTTATATACACACACTCAATAAATTTCTACTCTAAGTCTCCGATATCAATACTTCTTAGGGATAAATAGTCGCACCAGTGTGAGTGGTCTGATAACGCAAACTCAATCTAAACCAACATAGATAATTTAGACTCCCACTAACAAAATCAAAGTTTCAATTCTTGCACAAACAAATGCGCATAAAAATCATCAACTACCACCACCTATTTAAAAAAAAAATTGAAAGGATAACCAACACACTAGAATGAGGGTTGAATAGTTTGTTGAATATGGCTTTGAATTCTTTTTCGAGTTAAGGCACATAAAGAAATAGACCAGATAAAGAGACACGAATTTTAGAGTGGTTAGGCCAATCTCTTGCCTACGTCCATTATCTAAGTATCACCACTTATAATTTCCACTAACTCCAACCTTTGGTTACAACCTTTACTTTCAAGTTAAATGAGAACTTCTTACAATTCTTGATTCCGGTTAAAGAATAAACCAAATGTAGGATCTACCCTTGATACCAAGCTCATAAACACTATGTTTGATACAAAGATACACTCGCCAAACATATGTAGATCAATGGAAACAAGTAGAGAAAATAAGAAATAAGCACAAAGACACTTGTATCACCAAAGTAATGATAAATGCTAGAAATAAGGTTGTAATGAGTATGTAAGCATTGTGTCTTTTCATCTTGGATGTTCTAAAGTGTATTGACACTTCCACAAAGATTTCTAGCTGTTGTGAGTCAATAGACAACCATTGGAGTGTGAATCGAATCTGATTTAGTTTCCTATTTAAGCCTTTACTCGAGTAGATATGATGTTTACTCGAGTAACTCTCTGCCTCAGTTGAACATACTTAGATCCAACTTTCACTTACTCGAGTAACATATAGCCTTACTTGAGTAATCATCAAATATGACCTTTGCAAATTGATTTCCTTAGAATCTTTCCATCTGTGGCTTGATTACCTTAGATCACGCTCCACATTAAATCCTGCCTACTCAAGTAATAAATTGCTTACTTGAGTAAATCTATCCTTGGAACAATTTCTTTCTAGTTTGGTTGAATCCCATAATATTAACACTTTGAATACTTTGTTTCCCAATTTTCAAGTCATTCTGGAATCTCCATTTACTTGAGTAACTTCTGGTTTTACTCTAGCGAACATCGAATCAGTATACCTCTTGGAACTTCCACTTCCTCAAGTAAATATGGTGCATACTCGAGCATTTATGATTTATTCTTCACATAATCAAGTAACTCCTCAGTCTACTTGAGTAACTTCATCAATAAAAGTCTCCCTGGAACTTGTACTTACTCAAGTAACTCTTGGACTCAGTAACCTTCTGGACATGTCTGTTGGTCGAGTAACATGGTGACTTGGTCGAGTAACTTGTCAAGCAGTGTATCTTTTAGTCATCATTCTTACTCAAGTGAGTTTTGCACTTGGTCGAGTAACTCATGCTTTTGATCACACCTCTAGAACTTTGTTTACTCTAGTGAATATGGAATTTAATCGAGTAATACATGTTTTAGTCCAACAAATTCATCCTTTGGCATTCTCATTTGGCCTTGTACTTAGCTAACCTTCTTACCAAGTTTTGTTCATTAGCAAAGCATAAGAGGATCAAAATGTGAACCAACCTTGGTTCAACAACAATTATTAGAAATTTTAAACGACCACCACCCACCACTCCTTCTACCTCGATCGACTATAGATCACTTCACTTTCGAACCATTATCCTAAACAAAATTTCTTACCTAACCCCGTCCTCAATTGGAACCAGCACTCGGGGGGGGGGGGGGGGGGGGGGGGGGGGGGGGGGGGGGGGGGGGGGGGGGGGGGGGGGGGGGGGGGGGGGGGGGGGGGGGGGGGGGGGGGGGGGGGGGGGGG
>CAODLS012406801.1:0-15748 GCA_948243855.1 Flueggea neowawraea | reverse complement strand
CATAATCACTCATAACTATGTGAAGTAGCAATGAAAGAAAACAAGGACATTCAATAGTGAGGTACTTCACCTTAACTAAGAAACCACTTTTAGTGCCAAAGTAGTCTCCCACTCAAACACAGTCCAAAAAATTTCATTATCGTTAGAACACAAATTGAAGGCAAACTTCAATAAAATCTCGACAGAATTTAATGCAAGAAAATGTTTGACTTTTGTGCAAGACTAATTCGCATATGTCAAATCCTTAAACTCCCATTTTTGAGTTATTCCTTGCATGCTCAACTTATTCCTTCTTAGAACTAGTTGGAACTTAAAGAAGTTACGTCACAACTTCATTGTGAGGATCATAAAATTTTAATTAATTGTCTACTTATGACGACATTCAAGAGAGAACATTAAACAAGGTAACTCTTCTCACTTGCATGAGTTTGAGCAACATACCCTCAAAGGTGCATCGTCTCACATATAGTGTGTCTTTGGTAGTTAACATTTTACTTACCAAGTGTTAACATTGTTCCTATTCAAGGATTCCCTCGAAATTCTGTCTAATCTCCACTTTCTAAGGATTTAGTTTCTTAAACATTTTCCTCACATTCGTATTGGAATTTTTTCAATAGAATAAGATATTATCAAATTCTTCATGATCTCATGTTTGAGATAAGTGTGGGTTAGATGTAGCCCGATTTGCTCCTAACTTCTAGGTAAGAAGTGAATATCAACTTTGGACCTCGTCCTTGATTTATCTATGACCAATATCACTTGCTCTCTAATCATATAGGCCTTATGCCTTTAATCATATGATGAGGACACTTGTAACAAGTATCAGCGTCATTTGTCAAAGACCATGAGCTTAGTTAGTGTCACGTCAACTAACTGCTCCTTGAATGCAACGCACGCTCCACATTGCATCTTGATACTTGCAAAATAGCCAAGTTATCACATCATTCCTTACACTAACAGGATGATGAACATAGTGGAATTTCTCATTTCCATGCCTTATAGGCATTTTGGTCCAAAATGTGTTGAGTGGTATTCTACTTTTCATTGAATTTGTCCATAACCAAGTTCAAAGGGACACGAGCTTCTGCTATTAGAGTATACGCTAGATTCTCATAATCTAGGTTTTATGATTGTTGCCGCCCAAACTCAACATAGCTTAATCATACGTTCTCATATGACTCGATATCAATCAACTTTACAAGTAGTGAATATTACAAATAACATGACAAACAACAAGACATAATAGCATAAAAGAAAGTCATAGCAATACACATATATTTACTATCCAACAAAAAATAAACTAGCATAGTCTTTTATTAAGCTTTGAATTGAATTGTACACTAGGTGCACATTTATCATCTCAGTCTTAATAATTAATTATACTATATTTAATTTTATAGACAGTAAATAATGACTGTTTAGATTCACTTTTAAAGTCTACTTGAGTTTGGGGAATCTATGTTAGTCATCTCAATTATTTAGTCAAACTCAATAATTGGACAATATATTCAACATATAAAAATATTGCATATTAAATCAAGGCAAATCAACACAACAATAAACCAAAAAATAATAAATAGAATCATCATTTATTGAACCAACATGCAATCCAAACAATCAGTCTCAATGTTAATGCACGTACATCAACATTGGTTGGCATTAACACATAAATAATGCTTATTAAATATCCCCAATAATAATCCTAATATGGCACTAAGCTTATATCTACCAACTTGGGTGCACAATGGATCACAATCCAACGTGTTAGAATAGAATTCAATAGTGGTCGTACCAACTTTTCAATAATTCTATAAATCAAATGACCTTAAAATGGATCTCTCACTTCTCACGATCTCTCTTCGCGATTATGGTTTAATATTAGACATATCAATTTCAAAAATATTTTTAATTTTTTAGAATCTTTAAGTGTCTTTCGACCATACTTAGCGTATCATATTTTCATGAAATTCTAGAATAGATCAATGTCTTAGCCAATATCAGTGATGAGAATCACAATCTTATATGAAGTAAGCGAATCTTCATCACGTTTGAGCACTTAATGCACAATTATTTTCTTCCATTTATGACCTCCACCTTCCCAAATAATCTCTTTGGGAGTCGTTCAAATTCTTTCTTAATTCGGGCTATGTTCGATGCAACATGGTTTTACCCCATTCGCATATTTGTAATAAATTACAAATAAAATGGGTTATATGCGTACTCGCGTATTTTTCAAATAATTGAAATTTCATTCTAATTATCTAAATGAGAACCACACTGGCATGTTTTTTAAAATAATTATTTTGAAAACTAATTTTCAAAATAATTCTTGGCAGAAAACACATTTTTCAAAATTTTTAAAAACTTTTAATACTCAAAAAAATTGGAAAAACTAGTTATGGAACTCAAAAAATTTATGAAAATATATATCAAAAAATCCAGAATAATCCAAATTTCAATTCTATCTAAAATTTCATAAAATTTAGAGGTCAAGGCACGTGTCACACGCCGCACGGGAGCTTTACCCGCCGCCAAACCAATCGCCACCCGCCGCACACACCACTCCACGCGCCGCCACGTACGGATCACTCTGCAGCCACGCATCAGGGTAGAATCACGCCACGTGTCACTCACAAAGGTAGTCGGGCTTCTGTGTACTATTTCAGCACAGGTCAGATCAGGGTCGATGCACTTGTCGACGTTCGATAAGGCCACGTGTCACTATTGACACGTGTCGGATCGTGATTGGTTACCAACATTCGATTCCATGCCACGTGTCTTTGACACGTGTCGGTTTACCATTGGCCCATGTCTCAGTCAACTTTGACTCCATCAAGTATCGTGTTTTGAGTGCTCCGTGTGGACGAATCACAACTCGCCACGTCGTTGTTCTTATCATATGAACAAATTCATCTGAAAACTTCTCACTCAGTATTTTTCGATCAGATTTTCGACGATTTGACGACCTTTCAGATGGAATTTCGCAACAAAGCTTTGACAGCTTACGTTTTTTAGGTCACTGATCTCAAATATTTTATCATAATTTCGAAAAATGCAACTTTCGTTTTTCAGTTCAAGACGGACTCGAAGCAAAATAGACAATAAAAATAGAAAGTTAAATACAAGAAATTCACAGTATATATTGCAGATAGAAACCAACAAGAATTTCCAAACATAGTCAAATATTCATGCTCCGCTCTGATACCATTGAAGGAATTATACACCTGTTTAACAAATAAACAATATATTTAGTAGGTTCGAGTTACCTACCTCGATTCTCATAGAAGCTCAATCCAACCAGCAGTAGAAGACACATGTTTAACAAATAAACAATATATTTAGTAGGTTCGAGTTAATGGAAGAAGAGAAAAATATGTTATTTATATAAGCCCTCAAATGGGCTTTGGGCCTAATGGCCCATCTCATTTCCAACTTAATTAGACTTACCAATTGATCTCGGTTCACACCTTGACCGACCGAGTTCAATTGACCCACCATGGGCGAACCGCTTTTTCCAACACAATTTGTAAATGAAAACTTCTTATATTTGATGTGTCGTATCTTGCTCACGTAACAAAGATGATGGGCCTAAGACCAAGATTCGAATTTTTGTTTCTATCTGATGGACTCGAGGTCGATAGTATTGAGAAGATGAAGATAAGGGTTTTGTCTAAAGGAATGTGTTTAATTACTTTTGGGTCTGTGACAATAGTCCCCTTGTGTTGGTTACAGGGCATGTGTGGCGGTGTCCTAATCATCAATAGATAATATTAGCCTCATTAAACGTAATCTTGATTTGAAGTTTTCTTTGAATTCCTGTGATTGGTATTTATTTCAATTGGGTTTGTTTCGAAGATGGTTTCATTCAGCTTGTTTGGAGTTGGTTTCGACTTTGGATGGTGGTTGCTTTGACAGTTGGGAGGAGGTTTCGGTGGAGGTTAATTTGGTTTGAGATTAGGGAGGAAGACTTGATGGAGGGTGGTTTGGTTTGAGAGGGGTTAAGATTTTGGTGATTTCGGTGGAAGAGATTATATGAAGTATTAATGGAAAGAACTAGTGCTGGTGGGGTAAAAGATAATGGGGGTAAAATTGGAATTTTAAGTGGATTTTATGTCATGCCAACAAACTTGAAGTGACAAGTTAAAGTTTAAAGACAGAAGTTGAAGATGAGATAGGAGCATTTTAAAAATTTAGAATATGATAAGAGATTAGGGCATTTGTAATTGTTTGAACTCTTTTAAGTTGAAATTATTATCATATTAATATTTTATTAAATTATTTATTTTTAATAATTTGGATTATTATTAAATTTTATTCTGAGATTTACAATAACTCTATTTTTTAGTAAAAAAATACATTAGACAATTCAATATAGTTTGAACCGTCCAATATAATTGATTCTTTTTTATTAATAGTCAATCAAAAGGGAGTATTAAACTCTCCATTGAACTACCAATGGGATGCTCTTAAGTCTTAACGTAAAATCTCACGGATGCTAAAGAATTACCCTTTTTTTACTCGACGTGGCCTCATTATTTTCACATGCAAAAAACAAATCACACGCATTGTAATGCAACATGCACATGCACCACATGTGCTCTATCATTTATTATTATAGAATATATTATATTGCAAGAATATATTATATTGCAAGAATGCAATTGAAAAAAGTAGTAGGAAGAAATAGAAATAGCAGTATTCCAATACAGTAATATTCAAATAATCACAGTAATCAAACCAAAAAAACAAATTGGTTCTTGCCAATTTTGTATGTTACTGACCAAAAAACTCCTTTTATTGTATAAACCAAAATACATTTTTAATTCCTCTTAGTCAACACCAAAGTCATTTTGTATTTAAAATTAAAGAAGAATAATTAATAACTCGATATGACTATAAGAGCATCACAACAGTCTTCTTGTATTGATTTTTATAATATTATATTTAATTTAATTTCTTTATATTATTTATATTGAAATTTGAATATGATTCTTTTTCATTAATTAATATTCTATTAGTAATTCAAAAAAAAAGTTAAGAGGAGTAAATAAAAAATCTATATTTCTGAGAATTAAAATTCACTTTTTCCACTTTTTATTGATTTACTAATAAAATATTAATTAATATGTTGAATAGTAGTGTGTTTCACAAATTTGAGACAAGTTAATATATAAAATAGAATAGAATATCTTTTGGGGAGGATTGATGAGGAGACTGTTGGAATGCTGTAATAGCATATCCAGCACTACTCTTATCTCACTCCACAAACAAATATATTTCAATCAAATTTTGTGTTTAACTTATATTTTAACTTGTGTAATACTATTGATTTTAGCCTCTTTTTGAATATTTTATTGATAAAAGTTAATGAAAGTGTATGAAGTTGAATAATGACTCTATATATAGAGAGAGAGTCTCTATTGAGTTAGATAAATTTTTGTTAACTTTTATTAATAAAATATTGAATTTGGGAGTTGAGTAATGAGTGTGAATAATGATGTTATTAAAGTAAGTTTAAATTTTGATTTGAGTTAGTTAAATAAAATATCATATTTTACAGAGGATTTATAAATAATAGTGTCGACATGCTCTAAATACGGTAGTAATTTGAACCTCCCAAATTTGCCCACCTAATTAAATCGCAAAGGTTGCGGTACCACCATGCCATATTTGCAATTGTTAACTTATTCTGTTCTTATATATTTGCTTTCACTTCCATATTAGTTTATTGATTAGTGACCAATATATAAAATGGACACCAAAGTTCTGTCCTTCGGAAAGCGGTACTCAAATCTGTTGAAAAATTACGTCAGACCAAAATCAAAGCAGCTTTGGCTGTCACAAGTTTCTAAATGTGAAAATGTTTTGATTATTGACCTCGGTTGTGACGACAGGACTCAGATTGTATAGCAAATTGATAATACCTGCAGAGACTAGAGATCGTTGAGAGACATGATGCTTACTAAAATGTACAAAGGAAATCAATAAATAACTTTGTATCTAAATTTATGTATATCTCTTCATTGCATTTTTTAAATCATTATTACTTCAAATCAACAACGGCCTTGAAATGGAGAAATCAAAGATGAACGGTCATAAACTTGATCTTATCTTCTTGAATTCTGAGAAAAAAAGTAGTGAAAGGTTGGAGCTCGTCCTATGAGGAAACTTTGACACTCAAATCAATAATCGGAGAGTTATAGTGTATTTTGGAGACATAAAACTTACAGCAATGTGCCATCCAAACTTTTTTATTTATAGATGAATAGGGAGAGTTTTAGCACTCCTTTGAATGAAAATGGACTTCCTATTTATAGAAGAGCTAATATGATGAGTGAGAATTAAATGATATCTCTTAATTTTTTAGGATATCTCTCATTCTCTGAAGATATTTCTTGATCTCCTTAAACAGCGTTCTTTAAATTTGTTTTATGATTAACTATACGCATTATCTACTTCAAAGGAAGATTTTTAGAATGTGTCTTTCTCTCTTAGGATCTTGTGAGTATTGGGTCTTCATGTTTTTAGTGATCTTTTTAAACTTAAAGCTCATATCAGGTTAGAAAGAAAGGTAACAATCATGTTTAACAATTATTGGATTTGGCAGATAGAATTTTACAAATGGCCTATTAGCATGAATAATCTCAACACCTCGTATTGAGAGGGCATAATTGTTTTTTTCTTTCAACGGTGAGAGGGCATAATTGAAAAGGTTCTTGTGTAAAATAAAATTTGAATACTACTGACAAAAACACATTCATTATTGCACAAGCCAAAACACTTTTCTCTTTTTAATTCCTCTTAGTCAAAACCAAGTCATTTTGTATTAAAAATTGTTAGAAAAGTTATTGTGAATGGAGATGAGTCCCACGTCAAAGAATAATGATATGTGTGAAGGATTAATAAGTAGTATAAATTTATAACCCATTATAATAAGGTTTTGGATAAAGATGTTGTATCAGACTCATTTATGTGCTCATTCATTAAGCTCACGCGCAATGCGGTTATCCCCAAGGCTCCTGGGGTCCAACAAGTGGTATCAGAGTTGACGGTTCAAGTGGGACATGCACCAAGACGAGTATAGTGCGGTAACGGTTTGGGATGAGTGCAGTAATGCGGTGAAGAGTTGTATTGACTGGTATGGCCCTGATCTACTGTGTGAGGAGCCAAAAAAACTCGTAGACAGAAGGGTAGAGTCATAAGAGAAGCTCTTGGTGACACCGCAGTGATGAACATAGTCGAGGACGATGAAGAGTTGTATTGACTGGTAAAACTCTTATGGATTGTCTGATGTGAGTAAGGTCAGCTCGTAGATGAGTGAATTAATGGAAAGAACTATTGGGTTAAAATTCCACATTAATACTCGATAAGTGAAGTCATGGAATACTTGGAGTGGTTGGGTTAGCTCTTAGATAAGTGAAGTCATGGAAAAAACTCTTGGCTTAAAATTTCACATTAGCACTCAAAGAAGCCCAAGAAAACTTTGCAATACTTGGAGGGATTTTTGCTACAGAGGGAGTATGTTTAAACTCGATATTGAAGCAATTTACACTTGAGAGAGAGATTGTTAGCGAAAGCAAATGTGAATAAAAAAGAGTCTTGCATCGGATAATAGCATTGTGCATGAAGAATTTGTAAGTGATTTAAATCCATAATTCATTATCCTAATTAGATTTTGAATAAAAATATGATGTGAGGCCCACTTGTGTACTTGTTCATTAAACCCACACGCAATTAGGTTATCCGCAAAGCTCTCCGTTCAGCAAAATTAAAGACAAATGAACATGAACAAAAATTAATAGCTCGATGTGACTATAAATACGGTGGTACTCTGGAGTCTGGACATCCCATATTTGCCCCCCTAATTAAACCGCAAAGGTTCCAGTACCACCATGCCCATTGTTCGAATTATCAACTTATTCTGTTATAATATATTTTCTTTCACCTCCATATTAGTTTATTGATTTGTGACCAATAAATAACATGGACACCAAAGTTCTGTACTCCGGAAAGCGGTACACAAATCTGCCCGAAAGTTACGTCAGGCCGGAATCAGAGCGGCCGCGTCTGTCGGAAGTTTCTGAATGTGAAAACGTTCCGATTATCGACCTGGGTTGTGAGGACAGGTCTCAGATTGTGCAGCAAGTTCGTGATGCCTGCAGAGGCTATGGCTTTTTCCAGGTTAATCTTAATAGAATTAATAAAACCATGCCCATAAGCTCTGCTTTTATGTTGGAGTATAGAACATGTGATAATAATATATAAGTGTTTATATGTTTTGTTGTTTAGGTGATAAACCACGGTGTAGCTGTTGAAGTAAGTGAAGAAATGCTGAAAATGGCGAATGAGTTTTTTCAGTTAACTGTAGAGGAGAAGTTGAAGCTCTACTCAGATGACCCATCAAAGAAAATGAGACTTTCTACAAGTTTTAATGTTAATAAAGAGAAAGTTCATAACTGGAGAGACTATCTCAGGCTTCATTGCTATCCTCTTGACAAGTCTGTGCCAGAGTGGCCTTCCAATCCTCCTACTTTCAAGTAAGTTTAATCATTTCCCCGACTCAACTTTTCTTGATTGAGTTAAATTGAAGAAGCTATAAAAAGCAGTATTTGGGAAATCATTCTTTAAAATGTTATATTAATTGTTTTTTTGAGACGAAAAGTTGTTGCTTTATATTTAATATAATTTTATAAATATTTATTATGTAAGAATTTTTTGCTTCATTTATTATATAAAGCATACAGTTTATACGATACAAAAGATACAGTTTATTCAGTTAATAACTTGAGAATTTAAAATATAAAATATACAGTTTGTACAATACAAAAGATACATTTTATTTAGTTAAGAACTTAAAATTTTAAAGAGCGCTACATGAATTAAATAAAAAGTTAAATTTATTAAGATTTAGGATTTGATAATATATACTCCCTATGTCACATATAGTTTGTTTCGAAAGATCCTATTATAATAGAACAGGTAGAGAATATAAAAAATTACATTAAAGTCAATTTAATTTTAAATTTGAAAGGTCCTAGAAATCATCAAAAACTTTTTAACTTTAAATTTTTTCTAAAAGAGAAAAAGAAACACCACTAGGCATTAACAATCCGAAGTGTTTTGTTTTTAGGAGAAACAGACGAACTGGTATATCTTCAGTTTCTCTTTGGTTTTCTTTCCCTCTTAATTTTCATTTGACTAAAATGCTCATATTAATTATAAGAAATGGCACAAAGAAAAATAACATAACTGTAAACATAATGGGTCGTCCAGTAATTATCTGGGTCGACGTCAGCACCGCCTCTTGATGTAAACAAGGGGAGATATGTGAAGACACATTCATTGGAGTCATTTTCAAAGTGCTGCGTTTTCTTTTTCCAATCATTGGTTTATGTGTGGTTTGGGCAGATATTCTTGCTTCATATATCATTCCCCTCTCCACGCTTCAAACCTGATCCATATCATTTTAAGGTAGCATTTGTCAAACTATTAAGGGCTTATTTGGTATCTTATAGTATATAATACGTATTATATTTTTTATATAATTAATTTTATAAAAAAAATATATTATTACTCGATTTTTTTACTATTCACTTACAACCAATTATTACTAAATTTATACAATATACTATATATTATTAGTTACCAAACAAGCCCTAAATAAGTGATATAGTCAAAATAAACTTGAAATATTTTATCAATAAACTTATATTTTATTAGTATTGAAATTTACTTTTAAAAGATTTTTGTAAAAATTATTGCTCGGAATAAAGATTATAAGTCATTCTTATTTCCACTAAGAATCTTTACTAGTTGTAAAAATCTTTTACTTTTTCTAAAAATTATTGTTAGTAGGAATAAAAATGTTTTGTAAAAATTATTTATAATTGTTTAATTTAAATTTAGACATCAATGGTCTTTGATCGAAACTCTAAATTGATTGCACGGACTCTAAATCAAGAAAATGTGGAAATGCAAACACTCGTACTTGGTGTTGTCTTTTTACATTAAAAGAAACAATTAAAAAGGTTGCCACTCGTACACAATTGAATAAATCAACTAATTATGACGCCCTGGGTGATGCATGCACTGAGATCATGCACATTCCGAATCCAATTTATATTTGGACTTTGATTCATTAGCTGAGATCATATCAATTAACACAATTCCCCAATTATAATTTCTTGATATATTTATATAGTAACACTCGATAGAAATATATTATTATTGATCGCTCTTGACTCTCTTTTTTTAGTTAAAAAAATTTCTTGACATGCCAGCTTAACTACATAACCAAACTTTTTATTTATTTAATTAGCTTGATTAATGAGTGGTTCTCTATGCTGATTGCCGCGTGGAAATAAATTAAGATTCATTTGGAGGGTAAAATATTTTTGGTATAGCATATAGCAAATATAAGTTAACATAGTAAAAAGAAAATTATGCAAGTATTTTTGTCACATATAAAATTAGATAAAACACTAATTTTATCCTTTTCTTTTAAAGTAATATAATTAAAAGCTAAAACTAAATGAGATCAATAATTGTATTTCACATAATAAAATATCTCATAAAAGATTTGAAGTTAGAATTTTGCCTCCTAGTTTAAGTAAAGTTGGGGGTTCGAACTTTATTAGTGTATTCAACCATTTAAAACTTAGGACCAAAGTGTTGCCTCTCGCAAAAAAGCTTACCCACTTCGAATGAAAATTAATTTAGATTTATAGTGACTTAAAGGTGCCACTCACACTTTAACTCATCCAAAATACAAGAAAATATCTCATTAAAGTTCTACTAAAAGTGACAAGGGGGGGTCTTGGTGAGCCCCAAACTTTATATATATATATATACATAGATTTTATAATATTTTTGTGTTTCTTTTCTAAACTATAATTAAAGTACTATATTATTAACCAGTACCATGTGGAGACTCAAACTATCAAATTACACCTGATAATTTATTTACAATTAATTAGAATATTTCTATTTTTTTATGATTAAAATATAGATAAATAAATTAAAGAAAATAAAAATCGATAAAAAATGAAAAATATATATGTGTGTGTCTTAGCAAACAAGTTCTATGTATTTTTTAGTAAAAAAAAAGCTCCAAGTATCTCAAAATCTATGCGCTTTGTTTTACTAAACTTATCATTTAGCAGGTCTTTTATGAAGAAATACAAAAGGAGGTGTTTAAGAGAGTTATTATTGATTTCAAACAAAAAAAGAGAGTTATTATTAAAATTTAAAGTATAATAATATAAATTAAATCGAAAATATTCAATATTAGGTCAGGGCCACCGTATGCGAGATGAGGTCAGGTAATGGAATCCGTGTTGACGTAAGCAGAAGGACCGAGTCATGTGACGTTTTTCTTTGTGTTTGTTTTTTGTTGTGGGCTGAGACCGAGTCATGTGATGTTAAATCAGAGGTCACCTCACCTCACAACAAAAAAATCATAATAAATTGAACTCAAACTCAGTTTGTAAACAAAAAAAATAAAAATTGAATTCTAGATTTTTGTTTTTAACAAATCAAATTTAAGCAATCTAAAACTTGATTGTTTACATCTCTACATGTGAGAGAGGCACTAAGCAACACATCAATTCCGTGTTTTATTAGTATATGTTCTTCTCGGCCGACATATGGGGTCCAATGGTTTGGCAATTTTTGGTTTGCACCGGTAAAATTTTATAATATTATCTCTGAATTTTATTCTATATTATTTAATCTTTGCCTATAGTTTTTTAGACAAAGAAATATTTAATTTTTTTTGTCAATAAAGAAATCGTTAATTTGTTAACATTTCAGTTATCTACTTATCTTGGATTATTTGAACAATTGATATCAAAATTGTTGTTGATTTAATTTTAATTGCTAGATTTAAATAATATTGTTTCATTTAAAATTATTTTAAAAAAATTCAGAAATTTTTAATTCTTATTTTTTTTTAGTTTGAGCATAGGTGAGATAATCTCTTAATTAAGAAAAATTATCAATTTCCAAAAACATAATTATAAACAACCAGAATCGTTGTTTTTTTCCCTAATTAATTATTCATCAAGTAAGAAATTCAAAACTTTTTACATAGATTTTACTATCAAGAATTTAGATGGCACATACGAAGGAAAATCAATTTCGTTTGAAAAAGTAGGAGATTGATAGATAAGATATAAAATTTAATAAATTGAGTACTGAAAAGTACAAATATATAATATGGGGCTTTATTAAAAGAAAATGATAATAGTATCTTCCACTGTTGGTCTAACAATTTTTCTTGTTATCTAAAAAAGAAAAACCTTTTTCTATTGTCAAGCAATTTGTGATTAAAAATGATCATTATTTAACAATCATCATCACCATGCACTTTATATGTGTGTTGGATATGGGTGTCCAATGGTTTTGTTTGGAGAATTTTTGACCATTTATTGCTGAAAACCAAACACCACCCAATTCCTGTTATTGCACAAAACTCGTGTTTGAAAAATGATAAATGACCAACTTTCGCTTTCAGCTTCAGGACATATATTTGGATTTTGTTAGATATGTTCAAAGTTTTCCGTCATCCTTTAAATTAGGCAGCCCTTCTTTTTTTGTTGTTTTTCATGAGATTAGGCGACCATATGTGAGTGGATTCTGGATAGAACTACTTGAATCTATCCATTTTCTTATTCATCTAATTAATCAACGCTGCAAAGTCTGAAAACTTTATCTAATTTCATAATATATAATTTTCAACAAATAAATCCATTGGGATGGACATCAAATTGATCCAAGTGCACACAAAAAGAAAAATTGAATTTATTAGGGAGAAATTTGCTGCTCATCATCATGTCATGTTGATCTAACCCATTTTAGGGAAGGGAAGGTTGCCAATTATGTTTTCATCATTCTTGTTTTAGAAATAGCCGCTCTCGTCTCTCCTAATTAACTCCAAATGGACCCATTATTATTTATATTTTAAAAATTATTTCACCCTTTTTGTTTCTTTTCAATTTACAAAATCGGGGTGGTACTACAATGAGAATTTTTAAAATGAGTTCTTATTAAGGACTTCTTTAATAAATTAAGTAACTGAGGCTTAAATTAAGTAATTTCAGTAATAATTAAGTAACAGTCATAATTATTTAATTTATCACAAAATTAAGTAACCGATCAAAATTAAGTAACTGATCAAAATTAAATAACCGGTAGCTAAATTAAGTAACTACATCCAAAATTAAATAACTTTTAAATGTATAATTAAGTAATCACCTCCTCAAATTAAATAACTGATATTAAAATTAAATAACTCGAATCTTCAAAAGGCACTTTTCACAAAACCAACCCTTCCAAACAAATCATTGGACCAAACCAATACCTTTTTTTTCCTTCCGAGTCTTGTCAACATGAGCTGTGCCCAACAGATTGGGCCCGGGGCCTAGCTTCTCTGTGGACCACAGGGTCCCGATTCGAGGCTCATGAATAGAGAGAGGATGGAGTGATCTAAATATGTTGTCATTAATAGGTTCCATTTGCCAAAAACAAAACTGTACTAGTATTACATAATAAATTAAAATAAGGCAAAATAGTATTCTCTAGTTCTAGACTTGTTTGGGAGATAAATTATTTGGTGGATATAGTTTATATGGCTAATAATAGATTGATTATAGGTACTAGTAAAAAGTAACGATATATTTCATTTGTTTCAATACCACAATTAGTTGAATTATACCATCGAATAGGCTATGTAAGTAGCAACCCAAACACTAATACGGGAATATGCTTTTTTGTGTTGGTAGGGAAGATGTAAGCAGTTATTGCAAAGAAGTTCGAGAACTTGGGTTTAGAATACAAGAACTAATATCAGAGAGTTTGGGACTGGAAAGAGACCACATTAAGAATGTGTTGGGTGAACAACGACAACACATGGCTGTTAACTTTTATCCACCATGTCCAGAGCCAGAGCTTACCTATGGCTTGCTAGGACATACTGACCCCAATGCTCTCACTGTTTTACTTCAAGATTTGCAAGTCGCTGGACTTCAAGTCCTCAAGGATGGCAAGTGGGTTGCTGTTAATCCTCTTCCCAACGCATTTGTCATAAACATTGGTGACCAATTACAGGTAAATAATTTTGCTTTAATGGGAGAATTGTCGACATAAATTTTTTGATAAGTCATTTTATTTGCTTCTACTCTAGACCCCTTAGTAGCAGAGCCGACTCCAATATCAATGAGCTATGTGTTCATTGGTAATTATAGATGCAAATTACAGACGAATTGTATTCTCATTTGTGCCATATTTGAGATTGATTAATCTTTCGTGCCAATGATTTAATTGTAGGCGCTAAGTAATGGGAGGTACCAAAGCGTTTGGCACCGAGCAATTGTGAATGCTGAGAAGCCGAGAATGTCAATTGCTTCATTTCTTTGCCCCTTTGGCGGGGCAGTCATTAGTCTACCCAAATCTCTCACCGATGACGGAACTGGAGCCATTTACAGGGATTTCACTTATGCTGAATATTACAAGAAGTTTTGAAGCAGAAACTTGGATCAAGAGCATTGTTTGGAGGTATTCAAAAATTAATCTCATTTACTATTGGTGTTCACCATATCATAATCGTATTACTTTATCTATATATCACGTATCATGTCATAATCATATTATCATGTTAGACATTTCCATATTAGTCATATCTATCACCATAAGTCACTGTCGCACTACATTTTTTTGCAATAGTAGTCGCAATAACGCTTGTCGCACTACATTTTTTTGCATCTACAATGATGGATGCAATCGGCGAAACTGATAAGGCAGTAGTCTTCTACATATATATGTCAATAATGCATCTGCCAGCAGCTGCAACACTAGGAAGAAAAGTAGTATATATATATATATATATATTCTTGATTCAAGCTATCCTCTACCTTTTATACTGGCTAAATGTTGGATTTGAATTGAGAACCAATGATAAATTATGTGCAAATGGTTTATATTTGCTATGGTTGAATAGTTAATTTATATGTTCATAATTATGATTTGTTACATAGTTGTAATCGAATGGACTCAATTATGGGCTAGATCCTTGACTTGGGCTCTTTTTCCCTTTCTTCTCGATGCTAATTACACAGTATGTAATATTTAAGCTACCATTTTTTAGTTTTGAATCTTAAAGTTTTGTAATTATATGAATTAACACATTTTAAATTTTAAGATTAAAAATACCACCTCTTCAAACTCAACTTTTAAAAATGTCACATTAATTTTCATATAAATTTCAATTTTTTGTTTTAGTTTCTCAATTTGTTCTCTCTCTTCAGTTTACTTCTCTTCTTTCCTCTCTCTCTCTTTCTCTCTCTCTTCCTCTTAAACCCTAGCCGCCCTTCCTCTCCTCTCTTCTCTCCTTCGACTGCCTCTCTCAAACCCTACCACCTCTCTTCCTCTAAAACCCTAGCCGCCTTTTCTCTCCTCTCTTCTCTCCTTCGATTGCCTCTCTCAAACTCTACCACCTCTCTTCTCTCTCTCTCTCTCTCTCTCTCTTTGATCTTGTTGGCAGTCGTTTGTTCGTCGCTCCTCGCTTGCAGAGGAAAGAGGTTGCCAATGGAGATCTGGCGAGTTTGTCTTCTATCGGAGGCGACGTTGATGACGTTGGGCAGTTGGTAGAGCAACTTGGGGAGGCGGCGTGCTTAGGCCGGCGGCTAGGATTAAAACCCTAGTTGTTGCCTTTGTTTTTTCTATTAATTGTTGTTTGGTCCCTACTTTTTTT
>CAODLS012406763.1:0-14068 GCA_948243855.1 Flueggea neowawraea | reverse complement strand
GAAGAAGAAGAAGAAGAAGAAGAAGAAGAAGAAGAAGAAGAAGAAGAAGAAGAAGAAAGAGTTGGCCATAACTTTTAAGGCATCCTTAAAATATCTTGAAAGTTCAAGTGAAGATGATGATGATGAAGATTTTGAAGATGTTAAATACATCACAAGATGGTTTCAAAAGTTCCTCAACAAAGAAAATATGGCAAAGAAGGAAAGCAAGAGGAGGAACAAGCTTATTTGCTATGAGTGTCGTGAATCGGGACATGTTAAACCAAATTGTCCATATTTGAAGAAACATAGCAAGAGGATAAAAAGAAGAATTCTTGAAGTTGATGATACTAGCTTGAGTGAGGATAAAAAAATGAAGTTGGAACTTTATGTTTAACAGAAATCATAGACAAGGATAAGAATGTAAAAGGGGTAACCTATTCTTGACCTTAAACTTTCCTTTACTTTATTTATATGCAATTTGTTTACTTTTTGATTGAATATGTTTAATTGCATTGATTTTATGCCTTCATAATATATTTTTGACTAGATGAGTTTATTGCATACTTGCATTGATTGATAAATGTTTAAATGTGATTTCATGCATACTTTGAGTTTTTGAATTTCAAAGGGAGAGATATTTCTTTGAAAATTGTTATGAATGTTGTGAAACAGAAAGGGAAGTTTTGCTTTCAAAATGATTTGATTGATAAATGCATTTACTAAGGGGGAGCATTTTGTGCTTAATAATTCTAGATTTCTTTTCTTTGAAAAAGGAGAGTATGTTGATCTTGCATATCTTTTTGATGATTACAAAAAGATGAAGAATGTTACATAAAGTCTTATAATTGGTAGTTATATTGATTTGAACATCTTTCATATTGAAGTGTTGAACTAACCGAGTGATAAGGTGTAAAATTCTTTATCATATTAATTGTTATTATCGAATAGATGTTCAAGAATGTTTTGCCATCATCAAAACGTGGGAGATTGTTGAACCAAGGGTGGTTAACATTTATATCTCTTTGTGTTTTGATGATGAACAAAATTGGGTTTTGATTCTTAATCAATTTGTCACTAATGTTGCAATATAACTCGAGTAAAAGAATCAACAACTCGAGTAAGAAAGATACCCAGAAGCTGTCGATCAAGTGCTACAACTCGAGTAAGAACATGCATAACTTGAGTTGTTAAAATGCCATACAACTCGAGTTAAATAAAGGCTAACTCGAGTTAAATTAAGAATAACTCGAGTTAAAATATGACTAACTCGAGTTAAATAGTCTGGAGAAAATTTAATTCGAGTAAACACTTGAATAATTCGAGTTAGAGCTTGGAGGCAAAGCCTGACACAACCTATGATCAAATATCGATGTTCCAACTATCAGAAAATATGGATAACTCGAGTAAGCATGAAAAATAACTCGAGTTACACATTTCAGAGGTCATCTTCTACAAAGGATAACTCGAGTAAGAGGAAAATCTAACTCGAGTTAGATGCTATGTCAGAACATTAAATGAATGGTTGCTCTATCTCACAATGACTGCATTCAATCATCCAACGGCTATATCGACTTAGAAATCTATAAATAGCCTCAAGACACATCAAAGAAGAAGTTGTTAACCATTGGCAAACATCTTACAACAACATCAAGCTTTCTTGTGCTCAGTGTTGCAAATCATTCATACACTTCTCAAGAGGGTTTTACACTTGCAAATTCATTGTTGCGTAAGAGTGTTCATTATTGATTTCGTTCTTCATTGTCAATCATATGTTTGTATTTGAGAGAGGAATAGTTTTCTTGTTTGTCTAGAAAATAAGGGTTGTATTGGTAGATGTTTAATCTTGCACCCATTGAAGCAAGATGTTGTATTAGTTTAATCTTGCACCTTTAAAGCAAGAGTTTGTAGAGATTTAATCTTGCACCCATTGAAACAAGGGTCATAGTGGATTCAAATTCTCAAGGGGAAGCTTGAGGAGTGGATGTAAGCTAAGATGGTCGTACCACTATACATCGTGGATTTGATTTCTCTATCCCTTCTCTCTTTATATTTATTGTTCTTGTGAATTGGATAAATTGTTCTTAATTTTCTTTTGCTTATTTTGAATATTTTGATAATTGCAAAAAAACGTTTTTAAACAAGTTTTAAAAGTCAAAAATCCAATTCACTCCCTCTTGTATTGCCATTTCGGGCCAACAATTTTCAATAAAGTTTTCAACTTGGTAAAAATCCAATTCACCCCCTCTTGAATTGTCATTCTTGGGACCTACAATTGATATCAGAGCTTGTGCTCTTGATATTTATTTTTTTCTTAACATCCAAAGAATTAAAGATTTAAAAAATGACATTTTTAGATAGCATTCATAGATATTAAGGTTTGGCTATTAATCGTGCTCCTTTCTTTGATGGTAGTAATTATATTTATTGGAAACAAGGATGAGAGTGTTCCTACAATCAGAAAATGTGGACATTTAGGATGTTGTTGAAGAAGATCCATTTGTGCCACAAAAGCTTATGAATGGAAGCTTGGTAAAGAAGCCTAAAGAGGAGTGGAATGAAAATGACAAAAGGCGAATCTCTTACAACCACAAAGCTATGCACGTTCTCTATTGTTCCTTGAGAAAATCTCAGTTCAACAAGGTTCAACAATGCTTTACTACTCAAGAAATTTGGCAAACTTTGGAAGTTACTTATGAGGGAACAAGCCAAGTCAAATAGAACAAAATTTCTCTTCTTGTTCACAAATATGAGTTGTTCAAGATGGAGGAAGAAGAATTCATCCAAGAAATATTTGAACGATTCAATGACATTCTTAATGGCCACAATTCTCTTGGCAAATCACACACAAATTTTGAGATTGTAAGGACAATTTTAAGGGCTTTGCAAAAAACGTGGGCTTCCAAGAAATATGCAATTTTAGAAGCCAATGATCTAAATTTGTTGCCTTTGGAAGAGTTAATTGGGTCCTTACTCACTCATGAAATGAGTATGGAAGAAGAAGAAAAAGAAGAAAAAGAAGAAGAAGAAAAAGAAGAAGAAGAAGAAGAAGGACTTGGGCATTGCATTCAAGGCATCAAAGTATGTTGAAATCTCAAGTGAGAATGATGATGAAGAGGCTAATTCTAATGATGTGGAGCACCTCACAAAGAAATTCTACAAATTTCTCAACAAGGAAAGAGAGGCAAAGAAGGCTAGCCAGAGGAGGAACAAATTGATTTGCTATAAATGTAATAAACCGAGCCATGTCAAACTGGAATGCCCTTATTCGAAGAAACATGGCACAAGGAGGAAAAGATGAGTTATTGATTATTCCTCAAGTTCAAGTGATGATGATGATGCCAACAAGTAAATAGGAGGAATATGCTGGACAAAAATCAAAGCTAAGGAGAAAATTCTATCCTTTCCTTGAACTTAAACCTTGTTAAAAAAATTTAATTTTTTTTGTATATAAGATTTTCGTTTGATGCGGTGGATTTTTTGTTCTTTCATAATATTTATACATGTTTGATATACCTTGTTGCATCGATTGATGAAATTTGATTAATTGCATATGTGAGTGGATCACTTGCAATGATTTTTTGATTATCATAGGGGGATACACACTTTTCTTACTGTTGTGCATATTTTGCAACAAATATGGGAATTTTATTTCTTACATGCTCTATTTACTTATGCATTTGCTTAGGGGGAGCTATAATTGTGTTTATTGATTCAGTTGATTGATTGAGGGAGATTGTGGATTTTGCATATCCTTTTTTATGATACAAAAAAGGGGAGATGTGTTACATGAATTTGCATGTTATTTTTCAATTGGTATCATCTTTATTTGGAACATCATGAATATTATTGTGTTGGACTAATTAAATGTTAATGAGTGAAATTCTTGATCAAATTGTTTGTTATTGTTGAATAGATGTTCAAATTCATGTATGTTTTGTCATCATAAAAAAAGGGGGAGATTGTTGAGTTCGGTTTTGATGATGATGACAACAAAACATCCATGAAAGATGAAGTCCAAAAAATGTTTGTGCTGAAAATGGATGTTCTACACTTAGTACAATGTCTTGTGCACTTAGAACTGGTGCTATGCACTTAGTACAATGTCTTGTGCATGTAGAATGGGTGTTGTGCACCTAGAACCCAGTTCTATGCACTTAAGACTAGTGTTGAAAAGAAGCAGACTTTGAAGAACTTGTCTTGTGCACGTAGTATAAATAATGTGCACGTAAACGAGGTTCCAAAAACTGACAAATTCAAGATGCTCCTCGGGAATATAAATTTGAATATTCCCTGACACAGTCACATGAAGTATTAAAGGTGCAAGCTTGAAAATTTTTCGTCTAAACACGTAGTATCCGGTCTTGTGCACTTAGTATCTGTGTTGTGCACTTAGTATCAGGTCTTGTGCACTTAGTATTTGTTCTGTGCACACAATATCTGTGTTATGCACTTAGTATCTGTTCTTGTGCACTTAGTATCTGTTCTGTGCACACAGTATCTGGTACAATGCACACAGTATCCGATGTCAGCATTCTACAACATTTGGAATTATTCTCCAACGGCTATATCACTAATTCCAATGGTTACAAACTCCAAGAATGCTATAAATAGACATCTCCAACATCAGAAGAAAGTAGAGAATGATAGAGAAACCTTGGCCACATTTTTCTATCTTTATTTCTCACTTATTCTCTCACTTTCCTTTTTATAACCACTCTTGTTATTTTCATTTGCTATTATTCTTGGGTTGGGTTGAGCATATAATCTGTGTTTTGGGAACACAATTTGTAACAATCAAAGTATTTGATTGAGGGTTGTATAGGTTTTCTTGTTGATCCTTGAAAAACAAGAGTGGTTAACAGTGAGCTTTAAAAAACTAAAGGTAAACAGCTTCCTAGTTGAGCCTGCAAAAAACTAGAGGTTTGGTTTCCTTGTTTGGTCCATAAAACAAGGTGTAACGGTTTGCTTGTTGAGCCCGCAAAAACAAGAGGTGTAAAAGGTTTCCCTCCACCCGAAATTGAAGAGATAGTGGATCTCAATGAGTGGATGTAGGTCAATGAGGACCGAACCATTATAAATTGAGGCTTTGTTTTCTCTCTTCCTACTCTATTTACTTTACTTTATATTTGTGAATTGGTAGTTTTATTGCTTCCACATTTATACTTTGATTTTACTTGTTTTAAGCTTTGTTATTTATTTAATTTGCAAAAGATTTTCAACGAAGTTTTCAACTTGGAAAAAATTTAATTCACTCCCCTCTTAGATTGCCATTCTTAGGGCCTACACAGGTTGTTGCGCAGATCGTGGAGGTGGCGCTACAGTTGCACTCGCTGTGATTGATTGTCCCTCAAGAGCTATGAGGAAATTGTTCTTGGAGACGAGATCTGAAATGCCAATGAATCAGTCCAGCTTAGCAATATGAGCTGGTGGATTAGGAGGACATGCTCCTGCTATGATCGGAGGCGAGGAGGGATGCCGTGCAGTTGAAGGAAAGCACAATCCAAAAAAATCGAAGCCGTCAACCTCTAGGTCATCCTAGCGATGAAAAATACCCTTTTTTCACCCATGATTTTTTTCTGAGACTTGAAGTGCATCAATATGCTTAAATTGCGAGGAAGAAGTATTCTCAATGGTGGCTTATGACATTTTGAAATCTACATTTATAAACTCTTCATTAATTAGAAAATGTGTACTATGGTTGTATATATTTTCTTAAGACAATATCAATTTGTATTCACGAGCAGAGAAGAATGAGGGCATTAAATTGTAATCCTATATTCATAAAAAAATATTATTTTTTAAATTAATTAACTAAATTATTTTGATACGAAATAAAAATTAGAAATTTTCAAGAGTTAAATATTGAAATTTGATGCCTGTAAAACTTAATTAACTAAATGCAAGAGAGGAATGAGGGCTTTAAGTACTAAAATTATTAAATATTGAATTCAAAATGAAAAAAAAAATAGAAAATGCAAGAATTAAGAGAAAAAAATATTGAAATTGTAGCGAAAAACAACTTAGGAATGGATTAAATAAATACATAGATATGGAGATGACGAAAACTTTTAAAAAAAATGGGATATATGCATTTTCGAAGAAACAAGGAAGTGAGATTTCTTGTTTCAAAAATTAAAGAAATGGGATTTCAATGTAGAAGTGTGAGTTCAGGTCCTTCATGCCAAATATTGTACATACCATGAAACCATCCTTTTGAACAAGAATAAGAAAGATTGCTTATACCTTTGGTGTGGTGTGATAAAAATTTGGCCGAAGATTTTGAAAAGCATGAATTTGGCAATCAATTTATATAAAAGTTTAATTGTTGAATTTGATGTGATAAACATTCGGTTGATAATGATTTGATCAAATTATTTAATCTGAAATGCTACAGATTACACAAAGAAAAAAAAGTCAGAATGAGATAAATATTTAGTATTATCTAAAAATAATTAATCAATTTAATTATTTTGCAATGCAATGAATAATTTCAAAGTCATGCTTCAAATATTAAAAAAAAATCCATGTGTATAAGAATTTAAAAGCTAAAACAATGTGTAGTTTTCAAGATTATGAAAAAGAAAAATATTTTCCAGAAATACAAAAGTGAAGTTTTTGTTAATTGCAATTGATTTTTTTATTGAAAAAAAAATCCTTGAAATCAACAGAGCTTAAGATGATACAATTTCTTAAGCAAAACTAATTAAGTAGTACTAGTATATGTACTGGGGAACGTGTTGAATTTCAGTTCTAATTATTTGTTATCTAAACAAACAAGAAACTGTGTTTGGTCAGAAATGCCAATGTCAAGATTCTCTGTTAACAACCACGCACGTTAACAATATACTGTTTTCTTGGGCCCCAAAAGAAAAGGACTGTTCAACATATGGTCTCATTGATTAACGAGTCGACATCGGATGATAAAAAACAAAATTGTTAATTAAGTTCTAAAACGAAATTAGACTGAAAACAGTGAGAAAATTCCTGAAGATAATTCTCTTACTATGCGTAGGTATTACTTCGTTCTGTTTGACAATTTGATGAAATAGCTAAATGAGCAAAATGAGATTTTCATACTACATGTTCACATACCATCAGTCGCTTAAAGCTATGAAGGTTTATAAACTGAATAGCAAGTATTATATGTCATTTATTTTTTATGATACGGAGTTTCATGAAACTCCGTATTATACATTTTAGCCTTTAACTATGCAATACTATATGCTAAATATAAACTACTCCTCTTCAAAACAGTCAAAAATAATCAGTAGATTCGTAACTCATTAGTACTAGAAACAACTCCAGCGCTTAGGGTTGTGGATTTGATCCAGTAAGAGCAAATTAAATGATTTATCGAAAAAAAAGCCAGAAATATTAACTCTATGAATTAGAGTCCTAAATTTTTAATAAAACAAAAACACATACCATTGTAAAAATACGTATATGAAGCATATCGTCCATGTCCAATATTTTAATTACAAACTAAATTATAATTCAAGTCTGATCACATAATAATTAACCAAGTCACTCGAAGAATTTCAGGTTGATATTCAAAGTTATACAAAGTCCATGGGAGGGTTTTTTTTTGGGCGATAAGTCCACGTTTGGGGCGGTGCTTGTGAATTGCAAGGATGTTGTTAGGAAATTGCAATTGAGCCTTCTCACATAGACAACTAATTTCTTTTAACTCGATCGTATTGTCAAGCCTAGAGTTTGGAATTCAGTTTGTTATTGAAAAAAAGAACAATCCATTTAAAATTAAGAGGACGAACAGAATTGACAAAGGGATGGAAAATAGAAAACAGATTACATAAACCAACAAATATTATATTTTAAGAAATGGAATTAAAGGAGCACCACACAACCAGATCATGACTGGTCTCTCTGATGCAGAGAAGACTATGTTCGGATATAATCGCAGCCGACGAGGGAAGAAAAAATGCTCATTTTCGTTCAATCTTCTCCATTCCATCACTCTCCCTTAAAGCAAATGCTCTAGAATTGACTAGCTCAATTACTATTTTCAAAACTCGTAGAGTGGAGTATTATCCTTTTGAAATAATCCCCTTTAATATTTTTTCCAGAATAAAGTTTAGTTCTAATTACATTTTAGGGTTATGAACGTGAATACACATCAATTAAAATTATTTTTTTTGCATGTGCAATATAATATTTTAATCTTTTGTCCCCATTATAATCATTAAATTTTCTTTTAAAAAAAATAGTTCAAAAGGATATATATGGTACAATCTGTATATTATACTTTCACATAATTGGGGGGAAAAAAAAGATGAGAACAACACTTTCATCACAGTTTGACGTACGGGTGATTGATTTAGAAAGAAGAATTTGAATACACATACAAGCATTATAAAATATCTTAAAATAGATCATTTAAGTGTATGTTTTGGTCAATTGTTAAAGTATAAAATCCCTGGAAAGAAGGGTAGAATCAAGTTGGAATCTCACTGCAATATGATATAAAAGTCAGCATTGACTTTGTACATTTTTTCCGTTGACTTTCAATATTAATATATAAGAGTATCTTCATCCAATGCAAGGGAAAAATAAGCAAACAGCACATCTTGTTGTTTGTCAATATTCATGAACTCATCAAGAAATGATACCCTTGCTTTTTCTTTATTGGTTTTATTTTTGTTACTCGCACAGACGACGGCAGCTGATGGAAGAAACGACAGAAACCATGGTGAAGCAATGAGTATAGATGTTATTGTAGACAAGAAATCTCGTATTGGTAATGAAGCTGTAGTTGCAATGAGGATTGCTGTAGATAATATTTATAAGTTCAGAAACCAAAGTCTTGTTTTGAATATCAGCGACTCAAGAAGAGAAGTACCTCTCCAGGCTGCTCTTGCAGGTATATCCGCCACTGCTATTGTTGATTTTGTAGATCCATCTTTTTTTATAAGTCGTTTTATTAATGTTTAACTATGGTATTAATGAATTATAAACCTATTGATGGTAGATCGAGTTGATAGTGTTTTTTTTCTTTTTATTTGGTTCATTATCATCTTTAAATTAAAAAAAAGTGTCACATAAAAACTTTAATAATAATGTCAATGCATTTGTATTTTATTGGCACTAAAATCTCACATGACACTAAAGGGATCGTGAGTTTGGTTCCTGACGTATTCAAATAGAATTACTTATCAAAAGGAGAAAAGAACTATAATAACTATGTCTGTAATATGCTGATATACGGAAAGCAATCACCAATATAATTGACATAGGTTTGTATTTCTTTTGTGATAATTTATTAATATTGTTACAACCCAAAGAATGCTGACAATTACATATTTTAAGGTATATTAGAAAAGATTGAAATTTTTTTTGTCTAAATACATGTCGATGTTTGTGACAAATAACAACATGAATTTTGCAATAAAAATTCTATTGTATCTTCATGTCTTAAAAGTATATAGAGATTTTATTTTGTTTATCAAAATTTAATAGCCAAACCATTTAAAGAATTTTAGTTTAATTAGTAGCTGAAAATTAGAAAACTATTTAAAACCTATTGTATTTTCATGTCTTTAGAATTTTCCATTAAGCCATTACATGATAGTAACCATAAATAACATGGCGAATTTTGCTATGTGACACGCTACATCATCAAACGTACGTATTTTTGCAATAAAAAGACTTAGAGGCCATTTGGTTCAAAAACTTATCAAAATAGGAATTGGAATCGATTATATAGAGAATGATATTGATAGAAATCAAAATCAAAATGATCATTATTGTAACTGTTTGGTTTAATACGAAATCAGAATTTGATTTTTACAATTATCTATTTGGTTTATATTTGCTATGAAATCAGAATCAATCATAACATTTTTGATATATATGGTAAAATAAGTATTTATATAAAAATGTATATTTTAGATTATTATATATTTTATAAACTCAAATATTTCAAAAAAATCATTGATAAAAAAATTTATATTAATACATGAAATAAATTAAAAAGAATAAAAAAATAAAAAAATATATAAAAGAAGTGATAATAACATACAAAAAGTTGCAAGTTGGTCCAAGTTTTTTTGATATTGAATTTAGATTATATTTAATTTTTATATATTTTCCCAATTAAATTAATAATAAATAAATAAAATAGAAATATTAAATATTATAAAATATTTGTTAATAATTAGTTTTAAAAATAGCTCATCTCAAGATGAAAGATGAATAAAAATAAAAGATATAATAAAGAACACACAATTAGGGGTGTAATCGAGTTGAGTCGAGCTTTAGACTATTTAAGCTCGGCTCAACTAAAATATTTCCAATTCAATCTTGAAATCGAGCTCTATTTTGAGCTCAAAATCTTATTCAAACTCGACTCGTTATAAGGCTCGTGAGCTTATAAGTTTGTTCACAGGCTTTTCGAGCTTGGCTTAACAAATGCTCAAATAAAATTGTGAACGAGCTTTACTCGTTTATATTTGAAAAAAAACTCAAAAAAGTACAATTAAGTTTAAACTAGTTCAATAAACTCATGTTGAACATGCAGTCAAACTAATAACTATTAGAAGTTTCAACTTGTATCACAAGTTTAACTGGATATTAGATCATCTTCAAATATGTTTATACTTTTATAGGCACGGCTTATTAGTGCAAATTTGCACTTTGGTCGATGTGATCCAAATATTAAATATCATTCCAAACATGAACATATTTTTTCATAACTTAGTTTCACACACACATATATATATAAACTTGAACAACACACACACATACATACATACATACATACATACATACATAAATGAGCTTGTTGACGAGTATATTTAAGAATACAAAAACGAACATTTTCAAGAGCTTTTCGAGCCGAGCTTTGGACTGTTCAAACTTGGCTCATTTACGAAAACGAGTTTAATATTTTATTCACGAACATACTCGTTTATTAACGAGATTTTCTTGAAACTGAGCTTCGAGTCGCTCTTACGCAGCTCGGCTCATTTACACCCCTACACACAATCTTAAAATTGATTATAGAGATTTCTTTTTATTTTCTTTTGAATTTTTAGCCCATGTTTAATATTTTCACATTTTTATCCGATATTTCAAATAATAATTATTTTAAATAAGCTCAAATGAATTTTCCATATGCAGCCCAAGATCTCATTAATGATGAAGCACAAGCCATTCTAGGACCGGCAACATGGGAAGAGACATCATTAGCGGCAGAAATTAGCAGCCAAAGTCAGGTTCCAATTCTTTCTTTTGCTGACACAATTCCAGAATGGGCGACAGAGCGTTGGCCCTCCCTGTTCCAAGTTTCCCCCAACAAGGATGCACAAACAAAAGCCATTGCTGCAATACTGCAATCCTGGAATTGGCATCACATCGCTCTGATATACGAAGATTCTGATTCCTCAGCAAATTCAATCATGACCCATTTGTCTTCTGCTCTCAGGGAAGTAAATTCTGAAATCAGACAAGCAGTAGCCCTGTCTCCATATTCTTCATTGTCAAGTGTGCTTGACAAGCTAAAAGATGGAGAATGTAGAGTCTTTGTTGTACATTTATCCTTACAACTCGCAGAACGCCTATTCGAAACAGCAACAGAGAAGAATATGATGGAGAAGGACTATGTTTGGATCACTACAGATTCCATTACAAGTCTAGTCCATTCCATCAATGCATCAGTCAATTCAGCAATGCAAGGAGTCACAGGTGTCATGACCCACCTTCCTGAAAAGGATCGACGTTTTCAGGAATTCCATATGGAATTTCACAGAAGATTTAGCGCCGAGTACCCTGAAGAGTATACATATGAGCCTGCAATTTTTGCGGCGCAGGCCTATAATGCTGTATGGACAATGGCTTTAGCATTAAATCAAACTAACAGCAGCACGAATCAAGAAATGTTGAACAAAATCGCGCATATTAATTTTGATGGCTTGTCAGGAAAAGTTGAGTTCAGTAACCGGAAAGTCGCTGCATCTGAGACGTTTAGGATTGTCAATATGATGGGAAGGAGTTACATTGATATTGGATATTGGACGGATGGGTTAGGATTCTCTAAATACATTGATGGAAATGCTAAATACAGTTCTTCGATGAAGGATTTGGGTCAATTGTCTTGGCCTGGAAGACCTCTGGAGACACCAAGAGGATGGACTACACCAAAGATTGCTACTCCACTTAGAGTTGTTGTGCCTGCAATATCAGGTTATAAAGATTATGTGAATGTGGAATATGATGGGCTTGGAAATAAATCTTTCACTGGTTTAGCAATAGAAGTTTTTAATGAAACCGTCAAGAAATTGCAGTTCGTTCTTCCTTACACATTCGTCGACTTCAATGGTACATACAATCAACTAGTGAAACAACTCTCTGAAAAGGTAAATATAGTTTACGTTCTTTCTATTTGTTACAGTCTTTGGATTTTCATTGGGAGAATCTTTAGGACATAATCTATAGTAATACTGGTATATTTGAAATTTTCACTATTATTTTTGTATTTTTAATTACTGTTTTATATTTTAGACAAAGATAATATTATTTTTCTATCAAGAAAAAAAATGAAATTCGAGTGTTTTTTTGAGGTAAATTTGATAAAAGTAGATTGTCAAAGTAGATTACATAGTAAGAAAAAGTAGAGAGATTAACGTGTCTTTTAATTGAGGTAGAATAGAAGTTGCTAATTATTGTTTATTTTTGGCTTATTATATCCACAAATCTTTGAATTGCTTTGTGTTATTTAATTAGCAACTTGAACTGAATGTGTATCACTAATCCCTAAACTATTTATTTTGTGATTTATAACTCTTTTACTGAATTTAAACACCAATAGTTCAGGGGTTATGAAAAACTGTAAAATAAAATAGTTAAGGGGTTATAAATGACCAAATAATAATTTGAGTGGGTAATGAGACAATACAAAGAGATGATAACAATCACTTTTAATAGTTGAGGTGATAATTACCAAATAAATAGTTCAGGGTTTACGAATGCAGTAGGCCTCATTTTTTGGATGAATGATAACACTTATCGATTTGTAGCACTAAGAGTCAAGAGATTGATTTTCGTCAGGAATTAATACAATGATTTATAAAAAAGAAAAAACACTCCTGAAAACAAATTATTACGTTGTCTCTATTTTCATTCATTTTAAAGAATATTTTTATAAATGGTAACTGGCTAACAGGATTTTTTTTTAATTAATGAATGCAGAAAATTGATATAGCTATAGGTGATATCACCACAATGTCAAGGAGATATGAGGATGCAGATTTCACACATCCATATACAGAAACAGGACTGAGACTGGTAGTCCCAGCTCAAACCAAATAAGCAACAAAGCATGGTTATTCATGAAGCCCTTCACAGCAGCCATGTGGGCTTTGATTGCACTCATAAAGATCTACAATGGTTTCGTTGTTCGGTTGATAGAACGAAACAACAGGCCTCAGGAATTTGCAGGTTCTTTTTTTAATCAAATAGGAATTCTGCTTTGGCTTTCCTTCAACACCCTCTTCTCCTTGCATGGTAAGTTGTTCTTTCTTCTTTTTATTTTTTCTCTTTCTTCTTTGAATTTCCTTGTTCTGATTAAGAATGATGATAAATTGCTGATAAAAAATCATGTTCAAGCATTTGCTTATCATCTTGATTGAGTAAACCCACTTAGAGAACAAGATCAAGAATACAAGAAATACACTAAGGTTTTAAGGACCCAACTTCCAACCTTCTTGTTACCACAATAATACACACTTCCACCATTCAATACAAACAATTTAACATATATTGGACAGATATTGCATGGAAGTTCTGAAGTGATTTGGTATATAAGTTTGTCAAATTTAAAAAAAAATTATTCAAAATTTTCACTCCTAAATTCCTAAAAGTTTGAAAACAATAAACTTTTGATTTTGATTCGCAGGTGAAAAGCAGTAATTTATCAAGGTTACCGATGCTTGTATGGTTGTTTGTGGCACTAATCATCACACAAACATACACAGCCAACCTCAGAAGCATGTTAACAGTTCATAGGCTTGTACCAACCATAACTAGTCTTGATGAAGTGCTAAAAACCAATGCAAATGTTGGTCATTGCCATGGT
>CAODLS012406608.1:0-10607 GCA_948243855.1 Flueggea neowawraea | reverse complement strand
GTTATGTGATTATTAATACTTGGTTTTCGTTTTTGAAATGATAATATTCATATGGTATTGGAATATTTTTCGTAAATTATCTTTGTTTCAGATATTGAATATTTATATAAGGTTTATAAATATTCTTGGTAAATGATTTTCGTCGCATGTGCAATTGCTATATATATATATATATATGGGGCACCTATGCACGTATTCATTGGTATATCATTGCGTAGTCAAGGCCCAGTTACCAGGGTTTATGGTAGCCGTGTGTCCGGCCATACGCGTGTACTTAGTTTCAGTATGGTGGCGGAACCCACCTAGAGTGTGATATATTATCAGTCAGTTTCAGGTCCCATATTCATTTAGATATATGATATATGATATATATAGATATAGATATATATATCCTATGTGTTTCTGTCTGTTGTTTGCTTTGGTTGTGAACAATTTCTAGAAGAAAGTTTTAATTATTACATTATATGATATTAGCGTGTATATGTATATACACATATATCTGTGTGTGGTAGTTTTGAATGGTTTTCAAAAAAGTTTTTGTGAGGTCTAGAGCCGATCTGGAGTGTCGTTTCCTCACTAGGGATTCTTACCCCTTTTTCTCTGTTTCTTGTCCATTTTTCTTATCTTATTTGCAGTTTTCCTTTTGGCATTCGGAAACCGTCCAACATCTTGGTCCTAGTGAGGCGTTCCATTTGAGTGTGAGTGCCCTCTTAGTTCGGGCTCCCTTTTTGTTTTAGTAGAGCTCTACACCGAGTTGTTGTTAGGTTACTGGGTCTTATTTTGTCTTTTGAGATTTATGATTATTCTGACATATTAACTTATATTATGATTTCATTTGTATACTTATGGCATTTATATATATATATATATATATATGATTTCATTACAAAATGTTTAATTATTTATGTAAATGTTTTGATAACAGTTTTTATCGAATAAATTGGGTAGAGTTCCTGTACTCTGAGGCTTGTGCGAGTCGGGTCGGGCTCCCATAGATGGTTCGCCTCGTACGCCGGTCATGGCAGACTTGGGTTGTGACAGGATGAAAATAAGAAATGTTAGGTTTCTTATATTTTCATATCTCATAAGGAGTTTTCATTTGATCCCTTCTCAAATGCACCTAATTGGTGATGTAGCAAGCAGTGTTCATAGCCTCAGCCCAAAAATATTTTGAAAGATCATTCTCATTTAACATTGTTTTACACATTTCCTCGAAATTCTGATTCTTCCTTTCCCCTACACCATTTTGTTGTGGAGTTCTTTGTGACGAAAAATTATACTTCATTCCATGCTTGTCACACCAATCTTCAAAGCGTTTGGACTCAAATTCTCCTCCATGGTCAGTTCTAATGGCAATAATATAGTTGTTCTTTTCATTTATAACCAACCTACAATACTTAGCAAACTCATTAAAGATATCACTTTTAATTGCAAGGAATCTAACCCATGTAAATCTAGAGAAATCATCAACAATCACTAAAGTATATAATTTACCACATAAGCTAACATGTCTAGATGGTCCAATCAAATCCATATGCACTAATTTTAACACCCAAGATGTTGAAATTTATTTCTTTTATTTAAAAGAACCTCTAGTATGTTCATCCCTAATGCATCATTCACATAAATGTTCTTTTGTAAAATGTAATTTTGGTAAACCTCTAGCAATGTCATTTTTTGCAAGTTTTGAAATCCATAGCAATGGTGCATGACCTAATCTTCTATGCCACAAAAATACATTTTCATCTAATGACATCAAACATTTTTTATTGAAATATGATGCATCATGCAATTTCACAAAAAAAAATGTTTTCATGCCTAAAACCAATAAATGCAATTTTGCCATCTTTTGAAATTGTGCAATGAGATGATTCAAATCTAACATCACAGTCCATATCATACAATTGAGACACACTTAATAAGTTGTGTTGTAATCCATCAACTAAATAAACATTATCAATTGTTGGTAAATGTTTCTTACCCACTTTACCAATACCAATGATTTTACCTTTGTTGTTGTCACCAAATGTAACATGTCCATGATTCTTCATTTTGATCTAAACAAATAGGCTTTTGTCTCTACTCATATGTCTTGAGCATCTGCTATCAATGTACCATATGTTTGAGTATACTCTATTCTTGAATTTCATCTACAAAAGCAATTTTATTTGATTTAAGTGGTACCCAAGCAACTTTGGGTCCTTTTGAGTTAGTCATGTGAACCATGTTTGGAAGAATGGTTCCTTTAGAAATCTACATCTTCTTTACCTTGATTGTTCTTCTCTTTCGGTTTGGCCTTGGAGTTTCTTGCTTTCAATACCATCTCATAATGAGAGAACCAATTAGAGCACTAAACTCCATCTTGTTCAAATCCTTTGATTCCATAATTGTCGTAACCATTGGATCCCATTCTTTTGGCAATGATCTCAAAATCTTCTTTACCTTCTCACTACCTGAAATTGGTCTACCAAGAGAAGCAAGACCATTTGTAATTTTCGAGAATCTATCAAGCATACTAGTGATGCTTTCTCCTTCCTTCATTTAGAACAACTCATAGTCATGCAACATCGTATTGATCTTTGTCTCATTGACTTGAATGGTTCCTTCATGAGTCACCTCCAACATCTCTAAGACCCTGCAACTGGTGTAGTAAAAAGGAGAAATAGAACACTCATTGATATGGTAAGATCAATGATGGTTAAAGCCAACATACTAAACTCCTTCTAGGGAGACGCATTGCTAACGACAATTTATGTCCTAAATCGGATTCCAACCAAATCCGTTGCTACCACACCTTACAAGCTATGGACAAGTTGCAAGCCCGACCTATCTTACTTGAGGTCGTGAAGTTATGCAATCCACACCCATGATACCTCTAGTAAGCATGGAAAGCTTGGCCGAAGGGGTAGAAAAGAAATCTTCATAAGATATCATGAAAACTCCAAAGGATAAGTCCTAGTGGAATAGCAATAAGATGGCACGGTAACCAAGTACGAATCTCGAGACAAGATGAGGAAGTACCCTCAAGCATGGGAGATGTTCTTAAATACCCAAGTAAGGAATAATGGATTAAATCAATGGAAGAAAAAATGGAATCTATGAGTTTAAACCAAGTGTGGGAATTGGTTGAAATCCCTGAAGGCCGAAAAGCCATTAGGAGTAACAAGATACATACGATTAAGTGTAGCGCTGATGGCAAGCCCATCAAGAGAAAAAATCACTTAGTATTATAAGGGTTTACACAACAGGAAGAAATCGATTACAACAAGACCTTTTCACCTGTTGTGAGATTTGCCTTGATAAGGTTGATCTTAGCATTGGTTGCCGCAACAGACCTCAAGTTACATCAGACGGATGTAAAGACTATGTTCCTGAAAGTGGAACTAGACGAAGAAATCTACAAGGTACAACCTAAAGGTTTCATAGTCCCAGGTAGAAAGCATAAAGTTTTCAAGTTGAAGAGACCTATTTATGGTCTCAAGCAGTCTTCTAGGCAATGGAAAATTATCTTCCATGAAGCGATCACCTCATTCGATTTCAAAATGATCGATGAAGACTATTGTGTATACCTTAAATGCTCGAGAGACAAGTTTGTTGTTCTAACGTTATAGTAGATGCCATCCTTGTTATTGGAAATGATCTGACCTATATCAAGAGTGTCAAAGAATAGTTAGCAACCAGATTTGAAATGAAAAACATTGGAATGCAGAATATATCATTGGGGTTAAAATCTCAAGAGATCGATCTAAGTGATTGATACCTCTTCCATAAAAGGGATACATCAAAAAAGTCTTAAAACAATTTTACATGCAAAACTGTAATCTCGTGGCAAACCTTATAGCTAAAGACTATGAACTTATCTATGCGAAGTGTCCACAAATGACAAAAGAGAAGGAACAAATGAAGAAAGTTCCATATGTCAATGCCATTGGTTGCCGAATGTATGCAATGATGTGTTAGACCCGATATCTACTTTGTTGTTGGCCTCCTAAGCAGATTCCAGTCAAACCTTAGAAAATTGCACTGACAAGCAGCAAAACAAGTTCTACAATACTTGAAGGGCACTGCTGATTTCACATTATGTTATCAAGGAAAGGATCTGCATTTAAAAGAATACACAGATACAAACGTGGGCGGAGATGTGGATGAGAGGAAATCCACATCTAGATATTCATTCTTGCTTAATAATGGAGATGTGTCTTAGAGAAGTAAGAAACAAAAGAGTGTAGCATTGCCTACTATTGAATCTGAGTACTTATCTACGTCTGTTGCAATGCAAGAAGTTGTTTGGTTGAAGAGGTTTCTTAACCACTTAGGTTTAACTACTTCTCAAGATCCTTTGACCATTTATAGTGATAGTCAAGCGTCGATTGCTTACTCTAAGGACCCAAAGTACCATGGAAGGACTAAGCACATTGATATCAAGTATCACTTTGTTAGAAAACTAGTTGCACGAGAAAAGGTGAATTTAGAGTATATCCCTACACAAGAAATGATCGCGGATCCATTTACTAAGCCCTTAGCTAAAGAAAATTTCATTAGACATGTTGTCTTTCGAGGCCTGCATAGGATATAAAACAATACTTTGTATTCCCATGTTATAATTTTGAGCCCATTAATAAAATCATATTTTCTTTCAAAATTCACTGTTCGCAATATACATATAAGAATGTTGTAAGCGCACATTGATTCGTAAAAGAGCATGTTGGACAGAGAAGGAACCTACTCACACGAGTGTTTACCTTAGTCTTGTAGTATGGGAGGCAAGGACTAAGATGAGGCTGGTTTTGGACATGAAGTCAAGAGCGTGCTCATAATCAAGAAGTTGTCTTGCACTTTACAATTATGAGTACATTGTACAAGAGGAAGAGAAGTTCTATAAACAGTAACATACGCCATAGGATAAACTCTTATGATGATCCGCAAATGATCATCTGCTAAAATTGAGAGTCTTTTAGCATTTTGTCTTCAAGCCAAAAGTAATCTTGTTAAGTGGTGAATTAAGGTTAAAATGGATAAATACATTTTAACTGAAGCTTATATGTCATGACACGTTTTCGGATCATGACCGGCATACGAGGCGAACTGTCTATAGAAACCCGGCCCATCTTGCACAAGCCTCGGAGTACAAAAACAAATATCCAAATACAAATTATTATCAGGCTTATTAGTCATATTAAAATATTTTAACAAAAAAATAAGTTTTTGAAATAATATCCTCGAATATTAATAAAATAAAATCATGATATCAAATCACTGAACAATTTAAAACAATATATATATATATATATATAAGAAACATATCCATAACCCACTATTCGGTGTGGAGCATCTAACATAACAGAAACTTAGGCCCAAACAATAGGGCACTCAATATTGACAAGGTATCTCACTGAGTGCAGAAGATCGAACGACCGCTATCAAGAACACCTGAAAGATGAAGTAAAAAGAAACAAGGAAAAAGAAGGGGGTAAGAATCCAGTGAGGGATAACACTTCAAAGCGGCTTCAGGCCTCACAGAAAACTGTTTTGAAAATAGTTCAAAATATATCACATGCATATATAAGTATATGTACGTATACACACTATATACAGAATAATAATATTTTGAAAAACATTTTGAAATCCTTTGCAAATAAGGAAGATAGAAGGCAATCAACCAAATTGACTAAACAATAATTTGAATAAGAATATTTAATTTCCAAAATTCGAAATAGCTGAAATATTTTTCCTTCAAAACTTTTTCCGAAAATCACGTTTATCTTTCCAAAATATTTTCAAAGAAAAGTACCAAGGTTTAACGGGACCAGAGATCAAACGTATAGAGTCATCCAGACTTGATAATAGCCACTTAGGCAATGATTAGTCACTTAGGCACCATATTATAGCCACTAAGGGGAGTATAAACCACTTAGGCACACAGTATAGCCATTTAGGGAAATGATACAACACCAGTGTATCAAAATTACGATACCCCATAGCTGGGTGTCCAAAATCAAAATATTTTGCCAAGAACATATTCAAATAAGTAGCATACAGAACAAAAAAATTATTCACCAAAATATATCAAACGGTCATACAAAATATTTATTACAAAATACATTTGATTTTCAAAAACAAGGTTCTTAGTATAGAAGCTTCCTTATTTCAGAACAAAATAATTATTTTAGAAAATATTCTTAAATCCAAAAAAATATTTTCAACAGAGTATATCTTGAAATTCATAACGAAATGCTTATTCCCAAAATTTGTAGTAAATATCAAGACATAATATTTATTTTCAGAAACCATCAAAATTTCCAGAGAATTTATTTTTCACAGCAGAGAATTTTCACACAAATCATATTTTTAGGATTTCATATCCTTTAATTAATTCAAATTACATGCCAAGTCCAGACACCTCAAAAACATATAATTTTGGAAGACAGCCTATATGTCTGAAGCTGTCATCCACTCACCTGGACACCGAGTTAAGAATCCAATTGCGATTCACTGGTGAATGACCGGTCGTCTTGGGAATTGAATAGAGATGAACACAGAAACGGATTACAATGGAGTCAAATACTGTATTGTGGAAAATACAGAATATGTATGCAATGCAAATATTCGCCCCAACCCACGACGACGAAATCCTATTGCGAATGAATATCTAACACTCTCGGCGAAAATCGTACCTCGATTGAAAATTACAATTCAGTCTCCAAACTATTCAAAATTTACCAATCAGTTTCCAAAGCATTTCGATTATCAAATAAAACCTCAAAATATTCAAAAATTGTATTTAGACCCCAAACTTGTAAAATATCACGTTTAGTCCCTATGAGAAAATTACTCAAAAAGTCATTCTCTCGATTCAATCAATAAAAAACATTTTCAAACATCCACATAGGTCAATCTCAACCTCAGGAACTCAAATATACAATCGGTTTCTAAAAAACAACTCAAAATCACCATAATTTGGCTCAAACCCAAACTAAACCCAAGTTCAGTCAATAACTCATCAAATATCTTGATTTAAGGCTTGATTCATGCTAATCTAACCTCAAACAATCATAATCTAACAACCTACAACATTCATTGCAACAGAAACATCCAGAATTCCGGAAGCCTAAGTAATTCGGCCTAAAAAGGATTTCAGAAATTAAACGCATGAAATTGATGAAAATGAGTGATTGGAACTAAAATCTCACCTGTAAAGAAGTTTAGGAACATTGGGTAAGCAATGAGGAAGATAGAGGATCGATTTGAGAGTGAGAGAGAGTGAAAATAGCGAAGACGGACAAAGGGATCGGGTTTTGGGTGTTTTAAACACCTACCGATTGAAATGCATCATTTCAATCTTTTCAAAGGCAACATACGTTATTTTATGCCTAACATACATCTTGATCACATACAATGTACATTTCATGCATACAACGTACGTTAGAGGGCTCGAAATTGCATCCAAAAGCTTCTGTTTTGAAAACATAGCAGCACAACGTACGTTACAAATAAGCAACGTGTGTTGATCATCTTTCCTTCCCAGATAACATACATTATCTTACCACAACGCTTGTTGTGAAAAATTTTCAGATCGCGTACATCCCACAACTTCTAACATACATTGGCATGCTTCAGACAACATTCCTTGACTTTCATTGCTTCTGAAAGCGCATCGGATCATTCTTGATGCTCGACAACACTCAACCTTGCAAAAATAACATCTTTAAACATCTTTCAAACACCCAAAAATCACTTCAAACTTTTCAAAATCAAATTGGAAGTAGGCTAAGATTATTCAAAATCGAACGTTGCTCCACTAGAGACTTTGTCGGAATTCATCAGAACACTACAAAAAATCAATCGGACGGGTGGGATATTACATTCTATGTGGTGTTTATATATTTTATAACATGTGCTCCTCTAATTGAAGGATAGAACACCACAGCACATTATCAAACCATGTGTGATATATACCACCTCAAGGGTGGAAAAGACGATAAAATCTTATCTCGATTTTCCTAGTGTGAGACCCTACCATGAACATACGGTTCTCGATGGCTCAGCCCTTAAGACCCTTAACACATTCGAAACACTTAGTTAAGTTAGGCTACTTTAGTGTATTGCTAATGATCATGGTTGATTCGACTAAATGTGATACACTAAGCAAGTGAACTTGGCTAAGGTGGATTGTCTAGTGCAAGAAGGGAAGATCGTTTTATGACGCATTCGCACTAGTCTTAATGTTTACATAGGCGCCTATAATTGTCAGTTATGATATGTGAACATAAGTAAATCTTCCTTGAGATTAGAGTTACAAGCGGAAGTAGTGATTGTGAAAAACATTTTGGGGAAAGGCATACACAAATTTCATTTATAGGTTGAAGCTGGTATTGAAGACACGAAAACAGTAGGATCTGTTAGTCAAGATCACTGTACGACCCTAATAGGTGTATAGTGTTCGTACTCCTGGCGTATGTTGGTTGTACAGTCTATTTGTCTATATGACAAAGGGATCGAGAATGGTTATGAGATAGCTAACCATATTACATGATGATGTACCATACCACCATATGCGAGTGAGAGATGTTAGAAAGTCGGATCCACCAATGACAATAACAAGTGGAACCCGAGTCCATCAATTATTGGGATAATTGAAGAGCCCAACCAATATAAGTAATTAATTGTGGGTTTTTTACTTTGGTTAAAAGAAGCCCATTCTAGAGAGAACCACATGTAGAAGATAATTTCCTTATCTACATTCAAAAGAAAGTAGATAAGAGAGAGAGAGAGAGAGAGAGAGTCAATAGAGAAAATCACTTTTTCTCCCTCTCTCTCTTCTCATTCACTCACTCACTTTTACGTTTTTCAAATAAAAGCAGAGAAAAAAAGTGAGCTCTTTCCAAAAGACAAAACCAGTCCCAGGAAGGCATCTAGACGGCGCATAATTGGTGGTTCCTATCTCCATAGAAATCGTAGTTCTACTATAGAGGCTTGCATCAATTCTGTTTTTCACTTCCCACTGTTGTTCTTGCTGGATTCAAGATAGTTATTTGAACCCTTGTTGATTCTTGTTGTGAATACTGTTTGTTTGTGTTCTGTTTGCCCACTTTCACATAGAATTAACAAGAACAAAGCTTAGAAAAAATAGGCATTCAAGTCCAGAGAAAGATAAGAATCAAAAAGGGAGAAAGAAACTTTGAACAAAAGTGACAAAAGAAAAGTAAAAAAAAAAAGTTCATGGCCTCGTTTTAGACAAAAAGGGTCTAACTAATCTAACAATAATTTAACAAGATGTGTAAGGTTGAACCGTCCAAACTGCATAAATCGTCTAATCTAGTCGCAATTAAATCACAATGTGCGATTACTTACAAATTTAGAATGTTTGTAGATGATAATTTATTGAATTCGCTAATTTGTGGTTTAACTAGGGTTAATAATATTTTAAAACTGTCATAACCAAACCTCAACTTCTAAACCGAAACACAAACACAAAGCATAACCTAAAGAAAACATAACCTAAAAGACCAAACATTTTATATAAAATGTATTGACCTGAACTAAAAAATAATGTATGACCTATTTATTTTGGTCGATAATGTTTAGAATTTTATTATCAAGAAAGATGTTTATACAACCAAAACAGAGTGAAAACACAGCAAAAACTCCCTTTATCGAGCTCGAGATTTATCGCATGAACTGAAAGGTAAAGAGGCTGGACAGAGGACAGAAGGGCTAAACAGAAACCTATGCTGCACATCCTGTTAAATGAAACAAAGAAAGAATGACAAAAGCCATGAACCCATGAAGTATAAGCCTATGGAGTTCCTTACATTTAGAATGTTCGTGTTCCTTCCTTTTTTTTTTTTTGCCGACAAGAATGTTCGTGTTTTAAATTCTATGAATGTCTCTTATTGATGCTTTAAACCATTGAAGAAAACAAATATTATCATATTATTAATTAGTATTAAACTCTGGATATTAACCGCATCTGCATGGTTAGATTTTGGCCGTCTCAGTCGTAATTATTGTTCGACTGCAAATGTAATTTTTTGCATCCGTAATTTGTGATTTGATTTGATTGGAAGCATTAAAAACCGACCAAACCAAACCACTTACATCTCTAAATGTAACTACCTTACCTCCGCCAAATCCATCAAAAATTGAAAAAACAAAAAAAAAATACAGCAGACCATTTAAGTGTATACCCATCTAAGATAGATGTGGATTTAACTTGGTCCAACAGTAACATTAGTATTAAGTATTAGAGTATCCTACTTAATGACAAGTCAATAATACTTGACTTGGCACACAACAAACAGTTTATATACCACAGGTTTTTGTTAGGAAAAAGTCATAGCTGGAATTCACACACCGTTGTAATTATTTTGATGTAAAACACTATGATTGCTTCAAACATGTCATTTGAGAAAAAAAAATGTAACTACATAAAACATACCTACCAATGATTTGATGAACAGTAAGTTTTACATATATACATTACTATCACCTGGATAAGCACAGGAGTATACCTGTATATAGCTAATTAGTAGGAAAAAGGGCAAGTTTCTGTTACCTTCAGGTACAAAAGATACATGAACAAACAACATACAAGACCACAACTGATT
>CAODLS012406573.1:0-10502 GCA_948243855.1 Flueggea neowawraea | reverse complement strand
TAAATTAAATATTTCATGAAAGAAATTTTAATTACAATTATCAAAGAAATTTATTAAATTTTATTTCATGGGTCGTAAACAGGTTGTGTCATCTTTTAGCTTGTTTAACACAATTAAATTAAACGAGTCATAAACGGGTTGAACCCATTTAATCTTGATTTTCCCATGTCATATATGGGTTAACCCATGTATATGAAATCCAAATCCGTTTAACTTCATGTCAAGTTGTGTCATTTAATCGGGTCATGTACAAATTTGTCAGCTCTAATTTAAGCTCTCCTAAATTAAGTAGGAGGTTATCTCCAAACCCATGTGGAAATAGGTTAACTAAAACCCATTTAGTACTCAATCCAATTGGATACTCAAATCAATTTGAGTTTGGGTTCCACCCATGACTTGGCATGGGCAGACCTATTTTCTAACATCTCCCACTCGCACATAATGGTACATAAATATCTTGATACTCAAATGAATACACATTCATCAAACTCGAGATCCAACCTGTTATGTAGCAAATGAGTCGCGCGACCAGCATATGACGATAGCTATGATGTTGTACATTGGTTAAGGTTATATAGCAGTTTTTGAAACTTGTTTTCTGCTCTTAAAACTTTACATATAAGCTTTTGTTTTTGTTATGATACGCCTTACCTCAATCTACTTTCTACAATCGTTGCCTTCAAAACTTATTGATCTTTTGAAAGTTTAATTTGTGTTCATTATTATGTTTCACAACGAAACTATAATAGGTGCTTAGCGAACCCCAAAATTTTGCAAATGTGTTAAGAAAGTAATCTTTCTCTTCTACACCATTCGATCCATAGCATGCCTACCTAATGTGTCATATCCATTTGAATTATGCATAAACTTTGGCACTAAAGGAGTCACTCTAATTCATACTTCAACTATGTGTTAGAAGTCCTAAAGTCGATAGTGTTGAGTTTGGTTTTAATGATGATGAATGCAAAATATCTACGAAAAAGGTGCAAAGTTGCAGACTTGCCAATATTCGTTAATAAGGCACCTTAATAACCATTAAAGCGCGTTAAGAAATGCTAAAATGGAATTAAAGCACGTTGAGGTGGAACGAAGGGACGTAGATTAGATGGAAATCAGATACATTGAGCATTAAGTGTTGATTTATGCACGTAGCATCTCATCAACGCACGTAGTCAAAAGTCTAGATATACAAGAAGCATTCACAAATGACCAAGGCACGTTGAATGATGAACAAGACTTGTTGAAGAGTAAAAGCGTGATCTTTGAGGAAGCATTCTACGCACATAGATGAGCGTGCTGCACACATAGACGAGTGCAGATAAGGAAAAAGACAAGACACTCCTCGGAAATTCAAATCTAAATATTTTCTGACACGCTTACGTGGATTTCAAAGATGCAATCTTGATTAGATCCATTAACGCACATAGAAAAATGAGGAACACACGTTGATGAACATCTGGGTGAAAGTGCATATTCTGGAATGAGGAACAAGACACGCTGATCATTCAACAAGGAACGTTGAAGTGTTGATCAACGCACGCTAATGAAAGTGGTCATTAAAACAAAAGCGATACACCTTCAACAACACACGTTGATGTCCAACAACACACATTGATATCTGATGCATACTTGAAGAACACGCGTTAATAGGGAACAACATACGTTAATGACAGTGACATCAATTAAAACAAAATTTTCCATTATCTCACAACGGCTACTTCGAGGCTCCAAATGCTATATTTTTAAGAGTGACTATAAATAGACGTCCCAGGATAGAAGAGAAGAAAGAGATACCCTTGCTAGAATTGCTATTCACTTTATCTATCTTCTCTACCTTTCTAACCCATTTAAGTTATTTACTTGCAATCTTATTGTTGGGTTGGTGTGAGTTTTAATCTGTTACAACTTTGGGGTTTAATATGTAACAAGCAAGGTTTTTTGCTTATGGTAGATAGGTTTCCTTGTTGTGCCTAAAAGTGGTTGCTAGTGAGTCTTAGAAAACTAGTGAATCGGTTTGCTAGTTTAGCCCCCAAATTAGTGGTTTGGTTTGCTTGTTTTGTTCTAAAAATAAGTGGAAACGGTTTGCTAGTTGATCCCGCAAAAACTAGTAGTTTGGTTTTCTTGTTTTGTCCTTAAGACAAGGTATAACAGTTTGCTTATTGAGCTTGCAAAAACAAGTGGTGTAAACGGTTTTCCTCCACCCGCAAGTGAGGAGATAATATATTGAAATTCTCTAGTGGATTTAGAGGAGTCAATGTAGGTCAATGAGGGCTGAACTACTATAAATATTGGGTGTTAATATCTCTCTTCCTTTCTCTCTGTACTTTGCATTTGATTTATATTGTTGTGTGTGGATTGGATATTTGATTTTAAGTTACTTCCAAATTTAACTTTGATTTTAGTTGAAAAGAACTTTGTTATTTGTTTTAATTTGCAAAAAATTTTCAACAAAATTTTTAACTTGCTAAAAATCTAATTCATCCCCCTCTTAGATTGCTATTGTATATTGGGACTGAGTTTTCAGATAGTATAGAGAACATGTTGTTCATTGTGGGGTTTCACACTAAAGAAATTAAGATCATCTTGCGTAACAAGATTTCCTATCCCTGTGGTTGTGTTTCATACTCATGGTATGATCATTTATGTTCTTTCATTTCTTAAAAGAGCATATGTTTAAACTAGGATTTATAAACACTATGCAAAGGCCTTTGTCAGAATGCACCCAAGCATTCTGCCTTAACCCACTTATCACTAGGACTATCTCTAATTTTAAGATGGAATTATGCTAAGCCTACATAGACACTTAGCATTGATAACATAGTAATCCAACATGGATTACAAAATAACCATACATCTTCATTTTGCAACTTATGCTAGAAGATATTTAATGATTATGAACACGTTCTCGCTGACACACATATGTTTGAAACCTACCTCATCTTGGCATTTAACAAACAAATAGTTAAACCCAAGATAAACACCGTGTGAATGGGTTACTTCTCCATCTAATATGCTCTACTATACTCAATAGTTTTAGTCAGCGTTAACAAATAATATTCGCTTATGTGTATTGCTAACAATGATGTCATAACCTGAATTTAGCCATGACTAGTGCAATAATTGAGGGAGCGGGGACCGCCTCGAAACTCGAACGCCTCATATATCCGAACATGGTAACCTAAATGAACTCTTCTTCAAACAATAATTATTTCAATAACCTTAATAAAAATCTTGTTATTTCTACAAAAATTTCGGTAGAGTCTCCCCTATAGTATAAGCCTCTCCCTGACATCAATCAAGTTTAATAGCCAACAAACCATCATAATATTCCATCATCAATCAACCAAACGTTCAAAGCAGATTAGTTCCACAATCTCATACAAGTTAATCCTACTAACTAGAGATTACAAATCCAGTTACCATATAGAGCATCTAGAGTTTTAATACAAGTTTTAAGGAATTTACATAGACAAAATAAAATAACATAAGTACGAACAAGTGTGCTACAAAATGAGCAAAGAAGTCTCAGAATCAACCAACCTGTAAAACTGAAAACGAGAGGGGGGTTAAGCCTTAAGCTCAATGAGTAACAAGCATACACAAAAAGATACTAGACATATATTATTTTATACCAAAAATTGATTTAGTTGTAAATAAAATGCTTTTCGTTACAAAGACGGTTACTAACTTCTTCTCGACCAAAAACCATAAAGCTTTAATAATTATTTTTAATAGAAAAAAAATTAAATAAGGTACAATCTTATAAACGAATTTTCTAAATTGAAAACATAATTGTTTACTTAATATTGAATTCACTATAAATCAATAAAACAAATTCTCGAAACATAAACTTGTTTAACCATAAATACAAAATCAATTTCTCAAATTAGCATCTTCAATACACATGCATAATTTTACATAATGGGGGCTGAAAAAAATCGCATAAATTTATCAAATGGAGCTAGTGACACCTCTCTCGCTAGTGGAGTCGTCTAGCAATCACCCCTCCTGCTAGTGGAGAAATCCAACAAATACCTTTCCTGCTGGCCGAAGCGAATATCGAAAACAAAATTACATAATATGCCCCGTACACATATAGGCTAAAAACATAAATAAGGTTTTGTTGTCTGAACACCAAATTCCATATCATAACAAGTTCTTTGCCCTTTGCTCATTTGAAAATCTTTTTAACAAATCAGAAACTTTCTTATAAACTAAAACCAATATTCGAAAATCAAAAAACTTGAAGGAAACAGAAATGCTTATAAATTCCAAAACTAAACTTAAAACATTCGTTAAAACCAATCAACAAAACAATAAGCAGTAAGAAAGAATATATACGAGTTACTTACCAATATTCCAAACGTTTCGAGAACGCTCTCTGGAATCTAATGTAACAAATTATGTATCTAAGTCAATATCAAATTATTTACAAATACAATATATGAAATTCCCCCTTCCCAAGAATGCCTAACTAAATTCATTACATAATGAATAATATGCTTTCCTTTTTATGTAATTCTTACCAATAACATATTCCGAATTCACTCAATTCCTACAAATAATGAACATCCTCCGTAGTCATTTTTCTACCTCAATTTATTAAATTAACGAGCCTCTCAAATTTCATCTTTCTCCCACATTGATAATTTATTCTTGAGTTTACAATCTAGTCAATGAAATTCTATTTTCCTTCTTTCCATTTAATTCTCTTAACACCCAATAGAATAATTATAGTTCAATTAACATAACAATTTCTCTAGGAAATTCTACAAACCACAATTCTAAGATTTAAATTAACTACCACATGCATGCAAGAAATTCCTAGAATTCCTATGTTCCAATAAGATTATTAGCACCTTAACACTCTTAAAATAACTTAGAAATTTACTAGAATTTTATTAAATTCGGATGAATAACTATCTCTAAAATTTTCCCTACCCTAACCTCCAAAATTCCAAAATCAATCTACCAAATCACTACCCACAATATCTATATACTCTAATTCTTCAAGTGAAAATCTTAAATTAAGCAACCTAGACTAAAAATCCTTACCAATCAATTTCGGATTTCTTGAACACCCAACTCTAAATCCCTTTTTTTTGCTCCAAAACAATAATGCATGGAAGCCTTGGTGTGGATAGGTTGTTCAAGAAGAGGAAATAGTGAAGGAATGAAAAATAGAACTAAGAAAATGGGGAACAGAGGAAAAAGTAAAAAAAAAAAAAGAACGAAAAAATGGAGGAAGAAAGAAGAAGGTTACGGGTGAAAATGGCCCCAGAAAAAATCTGTTTTAAAAGCATTAGGTTGGCAAACATGTTGTTTTAGTCCCTGAAATTTTTTTTAATAATTCTGTTTTGGTACTTGCGTTTGTTAAAGCCACAACTTGGTCCCTAATTAGACTTGACCAAATAATATATATTTTTCAAGAATGTTACAAATGAACTTGAAGAAAAATGATATTTTTTATTACTCAAATGTAAAATCAAGTCACACAACGTCAAATAGTAAAATCCAGTCACGTAAAGTAACTGTAACACTTATGCTCTTATAACACATATGCGTATGATCCATGGCACATAACGACATTTGCATATATACAGAAGAATTTACAGCAAGACACTCATAAATAGAACTAGCAAAACTCATAAACATAAAAAATACATTATATATTGCAAGTCAAGTTTGATAGCCATACCATTCCTTTTAAGCATACGAAATCAGATGCAGAATATAAAAACAAATTGATCGAGTCTATCGCAAGTGCACGATAATTGATGTAGTTTTACCAATGAGTACTCCAAGGTTATCATATCTACATGGACGAGTACTCAATGTGATCGATTCGCAAAGGAAATTAAAAAACACAAAGAATTGATTTTTGGTAATTTTGGAATAAGGAGCACGAAATTTATAACAACAACAATAAAAGTAGGAATTTCGAGACTCAACCAAGATTTCTATTTACTACATTTGTGAACGGATTATGAGATATTGAGTATTCTCTCGCTATAATCGCCTAAAGCCTCTCTCTAGTTCATTTAAACTATGTCTATATTTATTAAGATGGTCTTTTTAACCTCGCCTATCTAAACTAGATTCTTTAAGCTCTATTGAGAATTTCATCGAACACCTTGGTGGCATGAATATGTCTATCACATTACCTAACAAGTTTAATGTATGTCGATCTCACTTAGTCTTCTTCTTTCGATCCATCAACTAGACTTATCAAAACTATCATTATGATAGCCAAACATAACAATAGCCATTCAATACATGTCATTAAATCAAATTAAAAAATACTAAAAATATAGCTAATCCCTTTCATAAATATAGAAAATAAATATCAACGTCTACATCTCTAAGTCCTAATAAGAAATCTAATATAACATGATTATGTAAATCAAAATAAGACAATGAAGTTCAACATAAATCATGGTAAATATGTAAGAATATAAAGAGAAAGGAGAAGAAGTATCTTTCGGTCTTCTTCAAGAGAAATCTCCAAGCTTTAAGCCTTTTTCTCCATCTCTTCTTCAAACCCTAAAAATGTTCTTCCAAATGAAAGAAGAAAGAAAAATAATGTCTACAATGGTGGAAAGATGTAGGAAATGTGTTTAAAATGGGTATTTATGACCCTTTTCATGTCCATAAAACCCTAGCAATGTATTATAAAAAATGCCCATTTGAAGTCCACTTGATGTCCACTTTTTGTCCACCTTTCGTTACTTTCTCTCTCCTTAATTTTGGTCGATCATAGCCATGGCAGCAAACCTTGTGCTCCTCCGTTAGCCACATTTCTACGGCCATGTCCCTTCTCTACCTGTTTTGCGTCCTTGAGTCGGCAACCATGCCCTAAACCACAGCCGTGGTTCTTGGCCACCGTCTGGACCATGACCGTGGTTCTCCAATTCCACTTCCTTCCAACTTTAAACCTTCACTCTTTCCGCATTCTTGATCCAATTTCGTGCATATTAATTCTGACCTATACAAATCACGAGAAATATATAAATATAACAATAAATACTCAATTATAGGCCGTGAATGTATAAATTCTTACTTAATTATAAATGTAATTTTAGGATACATCACAAATGTACCTCAATAACATTTTCAATAACTCATATATTGTGTTCCCCATATCATCATCAATATTCAAGCATTTATCATATAGGAATTCACTAATAGCATATAATTAAATCATGAACAATAACCTATACCAATAATTTCACATATCTCATATCACTTTATAGTAATAAGAATATATTTGACAATTCAGAAATATAGCATGTAAGGCATGTAATGTTTTCACTCACAAGACATGCCAAGTTCAAGTCCCTTAGCTTGCCTTTTGAGTCTCCCCGCTGCCCTTCTCACCTAATACAAATATTCACATAATTTTCTTTCAATACAAAATATTTATATACCATTATATGCAGTGATGTTTGAATGATACATGTTATCGTATCAACACTTCTAATATGTACTTATACATATAAGTTGGTATGAATTGAGACATTCTCATATCCTTTAGACTAGTCTTATAGGCGTCTAATATTCAATTGTAATTAAAAGAATGCAAACCAAGTATATTTACGCATTCTGGAAAGTTTATATTATCCTATCAAGTCAACAACCCAAATGTAATCATTTTGTTCTGAAACTTAAATAACATATAGAACATATATAAGGGTTTACTTCCACCAAAACTTAGACTCTACGTCGCTCTAATGAAGTTTACAAAAATTCTTAAAATTACAACTTCTGTATAGGATTTTCAGATTAGACCTATTTACACTTATTTGTACCCATTGTCCGTTATACTACAGGTCGTGTACATTTTCCTCTAAGTGCCTTGAAATAGGGATACAAATACAGACTGAAATCTAAACTCAGACAGACCCATGTTCCAATTCATAAGTTTATGGTTTATTTGTACTCTAATCCATTTATTCAACATTTATATCTCTATATACACATTGTAATTAATATTAAATAGAGAAGAATGGAGAAAATCACTTACTTTATTCCTAGGATGTAGTAGACACTGAATTAGACATCGAATTGATGTGTTCTAGGTTTCCTATCGATTTTTCTAAACAAATATGTTCTTCTCCGCTTTTCTCTCCCTTTTCCCTTTTGTTTTCTATATACTATATGATTTGAGCACGAAATGATTCTATTATCCTTGTCTAAGTTCTGATTTTATCATGTTATATGCTTAGCACAAGGTGGCGGCATACTTAAGGTGGTTTAATTAGAAGCTTTCATGTTTTTTCTTTATTTCTACTCCTTTTCCAATGTTTTCCACACATAAACATGCCTAAACTTGTAAATTTTGGTGATAATCAAATGACAATTATTTGTACAACTATCTTGATATAATTATGAAATTACTTATTTACTGTTTTTTCAAAATTATTTGACTTGTGAACCTTGATCTCCTACTAATAAACTTTTTCTCACTCAAGTAGGTTTTTTTTCTAAAATATTCTCAAACCATATGGACAAATGAGACTATGTTTTATGCAATTTCATATCAATGCACGTATCCTATGTATATCATATGCGATGCATGCTCATTACATTAAAAAAATGTTCCTATATCTTACACAATCCTAAAGACTTCAGGTGTTTCTCAAACACATCTCTTGCTATCGGCTTTGTAAGTGAATTTTCTCTCATCTCATGAATAAGACCTTACTAAATGTTCACTTCTCTTCGTGCAACCATATCTTGTACAAAAATGTCGACATGCTTACTCTTTCCATGGTATCTTGGATTCTTAGTGTAGGCTATCATTTCCCTACTATCACAATAGATAGTAGTGGGCTCCTGAGAGGCGATTAGTCTAAGGTCTTTCAAATATCTTTTCATCCATATAGCCTTTTGCATTGCAATTAATGAACCTATATACTTGGCTTACATGCTAGATAGTGCTACACATATTTACTTCTTGCTACCCCAAGAAATGGCTTCATTTCCAAACAAAAAGACATATCCAGATGTGGATTTCCTCTCTTCCACATCACCACCCAGGTCAGCATATGTGTATCCTTTTAGTTGTAGATCACTTTCTTGATAACATAGTGCATAGCTCGCATTTTTATTTAAATATCTATGTATCATGTTCATTGCCTACCAATGCTTCTTCCTAGTATTGAACTGATATCGACTTGCTAAACTAATAGCAAAAATGATAGAGACGGGAACATGGAATATACCTGCAACCAAAAACCACTAGAACAATCTCTAGTAGGATAATCTAGCGTGTGCAAGGAAGAAGAATCTTTGTTGGATCATGGGTTATCAATATTAAGTTTATTACATATTTTGATGATGAACAAAAAGTTTTGATGATGTACAAAACGTTTGTCTCGAAGAGAAACACGTTGGAAAGCTCAAAATTGCAAAACAAGCCACAACAGAAGCTTAACGTACGTAACTAGTTATGTAACGTATGTTAATAGATATGCTATGTACGTTATTTAGTATCTACATACGTTAATATGGGTTTGAAGACAAACAAAAGCAACTGGATCATATACAACGTATGTTAACATAGAATAACATACGCAAGGAACACGAAACGTATGTAACGGACATTATAACGCACGTAACTCATACTGAAGCTTGATCAACGTATGCAAGCTGAGTGGAAACGTACGTGAACAGAGTGTAACGTACGTTAGCAAGATCACAGAATGTTGCAGTAGCATTAAATGAACTCCAACGATTATTTTCTCTCTACCAACGATCATATGGCTTAGAAAAACTATAAATACATCAATGAAAGGAAAAAAAAAAACATGGATGATCATATGGTTTCAAGTCCCAAACATGTTCATCATTGTATCAACCCCAAAATACTAGATTCAAGCTACAGAGAAGATTACGAGCATCAATCAAACACATGTACTCTTAGCATAGAGCTTTCATATTTTTGTATTCATTTTGAGAGTGGGAAAAGGTTTGTTGTGAACCTAGAGAAAACAACATTGGATGACTTTAGAGGTTTGAGCCGAGAATCAACCTTGGGTAGGCTTTATAGGGGTGAGATGTAATCAACCTTGTAGGCTTTAGAGGGATGAGTCATAATCAACTTTTTTGGCCTTAGATGTATGAGTCGCAATCAACCTTGCTATAAGTGTCACAACCGTAACCAACATTTCATACATACGAGCATGCATCGCATATAACGTACATAGTTGTGCATTCATTTGGGCATTGCGTATATTATTGATACATATTGTAGATGGTTTTAGAATATTTTAAAGGGTGTTATGAGAGTAAAAAAAAAAGGGTTACTTGTAACAGAATCAGGGGTCAAAAGTGAAATTATTAAGAGAGAGGATTGAGCAGGTAGTTTCTTAAACACATTAGGACAGTTCTATAAATAATCTAAGTGGATGATTAAAAAAACAAATCAGAAGAATTAGTGGATGCCAGGTGTAAACAGAATGCAAGGAACATGAAACATGTGTCAAATGGGTGCAATGTGG
>CAODLS012405959.1:0-15374 GCA_948243855.1 Flueggea neowawraea | reverse complement strand
ACTGAAAATACAAACGTTCTTGTCGTGGGTATTTGGTGGAATTGATTGGAACTGTCTCTTATTACTTTAGATACTCTTTTACTTTCGGTGAGTAAACAAAAAAGCAATGGAGAAATATAAGGTGGTGGGAGAACTTGGGAGTGGATCATACGGATGTGTCACGAAGGCGATCAATAAAGAATCTGGAGAAGTTGTTGCAATCAAGAGGCTGAACCAAAAAAAAAATTTCTTTCTTGGGAAGAATGCCTTAATCTGATCGAAGTGAAGTCACTACTGCAAATGAATCATCCCAACATTGTCAAGCTCAAAGAAGTTATAAGAGAAAACTGCTTGCTGTACTTTGTCTTTGAGTACATGCAGTGCAATCTTTACGAATTCATTAAAGGAAGAAACCGGGATTTACTTGCAAAAGATGAAATCAGGAACTTATGTGCTTCCAAGTACTCCAGGGTCTTGCACACATGCATCAAAAAGGCTACTTTCATCGTGATCTCAAGCCGGAGAACCTTCTAATTAGAGACAATTGTGTGAAGATTGCTGATTTTGGTATGGCTAAACAAATTGGTTCGGGCGCGCCATACTCTCACAATGTCTTCACACTTGGGTATAAAGCTCCGGAAGTTATGTTGCGGTCTCCAATGTATAACTTCAAGATTGATATGTGGGCTATGGGAGCTATCATAGCAGAGTTGTTCACACATCGTCCTTTATTTGCGGGGCACAGCGAAGCTGATCAGATGTACAAGATTTGTGGTGTCTTGGCAGTCCAAGTATAGAGTCGTGGGCTCATGGAATCGATCTCGCCAGGAATATTTACTACGATTTTCCGAAATCTTCAGGTGTTGATATCTCTTTGTTGGTACCTAATGCAAGTCCTGATGCAGTTGATTTGATCAGATCTCTTTGCTCTTGGGATCCGTTCAAGAGGCCGACTGCTGCAGATAAGCGTTGCAACATCCTTTCTTCACGGGTTGCTTTTACATTCCACCATGTCTTTGCTTCCGAGATCACACAATATGGGAGTCACTGCACCCTATTCTTCAGAGATCAGAACTAGACATGAAAAGGAATTGTGGCTCTGTGAGTGCAATATGCTGAGTAATTTTGTTGGTTCCGTTATGTGAGTGCAATATTCACAGGTCAACAGGTTTCTATTTAATCAACATGTACCAAATTTGCATTATGTTACTACATTTTTTTATTGAAGATTAACTCAATTTTAACTCTTAAATCTGGAATGACATTTAAAAAATAAAAAATAAAAAGAGTTGAAAGTGGTCCTAATTGATGAATTACAGATTTTCTAAATTCACTTAGTCTATACTTTTAGAAAACAGAGATAACCATTAGGCCAACTGAGAATAACCACAACTAGTTCTAATAAAGCCACTGATTTATGATTGTTGTTCCCAGAAAGACTAACAGATGAATCAATTCAGCCTCGTCGTCCTTGTTCATTCATATTTAGCGTGTACAGACTTCCTTTTACATCAACCAAGAAGTGTTAATTTAGATTTTACAAACATTTTGTTAAAGAACTCAAGGATCCTGCATTAATTTGTGAAATTCTGTAACACACACACAGAACAAAAATACTCTGAAAAAATAAATATTAATTCTTGGCTAAACCATTAATCTTACAAGTTGTTTGGTTCAAAAATTTATCTGAATCAAATCGATTATATAAGGAATGAAAATGAAATTCGGCAAAGAAAAATTTAACTCTAAAATCCTTGACAGCTTCTAATTTGAATTAATATTAGCTTTTCTTGAACAATGTTTGAATTAATATTAGCTTGATGGGTGTCAAATTAATAAATTAATTCTTACTAAAAAATAATGATTCTGTAAATAGCAGTGAGCATGATCGAATCAACAGATATTGATAAAATTTATTTATTTGAAAGAAAAAATAACAGAATAAACAAGATGATGTATAAAATGAAGATTAAATACCAAAATTGACAAAACAGTAAATTAAAGTAAAGAGAATTGAAATGCAGGCAAACGAAAATGAATAATAATAAAGCTTAACCAAAATACTTCTCAGTTCTATCATTTCAGTTGATCATAGACACGAAAGATAAAATATCAAAGATTCGAATAAACATAGTTATAGTTAACAGTGACTCACTCAATTAACTAATATATTCTTACTTGATTGATAGCCCGAGACGTCCTGCAGACTATTTCTCTAACCATTAGACAACCCTTAGCGTGCCTTGACAATGTTTAATCTATGACTGTAGTAAGAACCAAATAGACGCCTATCCTAGCGAATAAAGTTGGAAATGTCGTAATTTATTTAAATCAGATTATTCAGTTTTATAACAATGAACAATGTTCAACACATAAATTCATGTTATTTGTTACCTAGATTATGACTAATTTGACGTACTATCAATCATAAATAACAATATATTATTTCAATCAATCAACCAACACGCATTTAACAATCAATCAATCAAAAAAAAATAAAGGAACTAAGACAAAAAAAAACTGAATAAATATTCAAAATACTCAATAACATATAAAAACATAAGTCTCACAACATATTAAGATCAAATTTTAAAAATACATCGACTAGAGAATTATTTAACTACTCAAACAAAAAAGAAACATACAAAATATGAAAAAAATACTTGTGGGGCGTGTTGTGCCCTACAGTAATGAAAATGCTGCTCAGTAATGAATTTAATAAAGTATTTATATGTATTATCTCTTAAAACCTAACCCTAATGTAAATAATATTAATAAAATAATAATAATCATAAAGTATTGTTCCAGCAGTAAAAATGGGTTAACAACCCTCATATACGTCCATGGGCTCAAAACCGAGGCTTAATGTGCTAACACGCGGCCTAATGTGGAATAAGTTAACCGAGTCAACGCGTCTCTACGGTATGGCCATTCCGAAATGCAGTCCACACTAAAATACGACAAAAATAGCTCCAAATCCTTCTATTTCACCAACATTCCTCCTAAAACACCAAAAAAAACAAAAAATATAAATAAAAAACACAAATACTATAATTTACAATACAAAATAAATATAAAATATACATAAAATGAAATCTATTATAGCTCCTTTTATATATAAAAAAATAAAGATTGATGAGAAGAGTCTAAGTTAGAGACATGCGAAGATATCTTTTGTTCATGTACATCTTGATCTGGCTCACATAAATGCCAAAGCCGACGTCCATACACCGGGATTACACAATAAAGAGTCCTGGCAACTAAAATCAGGCGCAGCCGTACGTGTCCAAATTCAACGGGATTCTCTCCGTTGTTTAAAATAAACCACATGAAAACTAAAACGCAACACTTTTGTCGCTTTCTTCACCACCTTCTCTGAACTCTCAACATTCTCTGTCCCACCACAGAACAACAGCTCTCTGCTTCTCTGCTCTCTCTCTCTCTCTCTCTCTCTCACACACACTGGAAAACGAATAGAAAACATTAAAAATGGCTGCTTCTGTCCAGCATATTTCGACGCGAATTTCCACGTCGGATCATGCTCGCTTCCTGTCCGCCTCCTCCTCCGGCTTCAACGGCGCCGTCTCACCTTTCCAATTTGCAAACACGAGCAGATGCGAATTTCGCAGGCCAATCCTTTCCGTCCGTTCGATGAATGTCACCGAATCTGAAGTGGTCTCTTCCAACGACCCTTTGACTGCTGTTAGTCGTCTGTCTTTTTTTTTGTCTTTTTCAAATAATTTGCTTCAGTAATAATAATCGAGAATAAAAATATCAGTATTTTCCCGGTGACGAGGTTTTGAGTGTGTTTGCTACAAGAGGAGGTGATGAGTCCGGTGGAGGCTGTTGATACGAACGGAAAGGTGAGTGGGAGTGCGATTGCTCGGAGGAAGACGAAGATAGTGTGTACAATTGGTCCGTCAACGAGGTCGAAGGAAATGATATGGAAGCTGGCGGAAACTGGAATGAATGTTGCGAGGCTTAATATGTCGCATGGAGATCATTCTTCTCATCAGAAGACCATTGATTTGGTTAAAGAGTATAATTCTCAGTTTCAAGAAAAGGTCATAGCTATTATGCTTGACACCAAGGTACTTCTGTTTCTCGTTGATTTGTTAGCTGTTAGCAACCAATTTATCTTCCATTACTTGTTTACCTTAGTTGGAATTGTTGTCATGATTTTGGAACTTTGATGTTTAATTGTTGTTGACAAAAATTACTTTTCTTAACTCAACCAATTTTTGACCATAGTGATGGATGAATGTGTGAATTGTAATGCTTGAAAATAAGTCGGTATTATCTGACACCGAAATTATTTCAATATACCTCTGGGAGGCAAGCCTAAATTCTAGAATTTAAGTTATGAAGACGATTCATTTTTGAGGAAAAATCCTGTTTGTCAGGGGCTAAATTAGTTGGAAAATGGATGGGTCTATATATGCCTCAAGAGTTTATTTGTTTTTCTGCGATATTAAAACTGTTTTGCATCTATTCTGAGAGAACTTGAGTGAAAGTCTGAATAATCTTGAGCATCGGTTATTGACTTCCCACAGAAATTCCAAACAGTGGTTACAACTATATGACATTTCATGTCATAATAAATTCTACTTATCATGCATGGTTAATCATATCATTATGTTAAATTTTGAAAATGCAACTACCATGTCAATTCTAGGAATTAAATCTTTTTCTTTTTTTTTTGGTTGTTACTATTCATATGAAGAAAGATCATTATGCGTAATAATACTAATAATTTTAATGCTCAACCATTGTTTTTGATATTAGATCTGAATATCTTATTTAAAAGCTTGGTTTGTAAAATTCAAACAGGAGGACATCATTAGAAGATGTGGCAGTATGCAGAAACCGGTAATTGTGGCTACAAATATGCTGGAAAGCATGATTAATCATCCTACACCAACGAGAGCTGAGGTTTCAGATATAGCAATTGCAGTGCGTGAGGGTGCTGATGCCGTCATTTTTCTGGAGCAACTGCTCATGGGAAGTAACTCAACTGTTATCATGTCAATTGATCTCTATATCATCCACCAATGCTATAGCGGTCTGAATTTACTTTGTTTTTTGCGCCGAATTAAACTTGAGAATCTCAAGTATTCACTCGTCTTTGAATAAATTTATTGGCATGTGCTGCTTAGTAACATTTTCTGCTTTTGTTGGCTAATGTTTTTCTTTTTCTATTTTCCTTCTCTGTGTTATCTGTGCAATACTGCTACACATCATGTCATATTTAGCGCATTATGTCAACTGTTATTGGAATTGGTTTGCTAGATTTGGTTATATAATATCACTATTTGTCACTTAAAATGTTTGGAATTCAAATGTTGTCACAAAGGAAGTAAAAAAAAAAGTGTGTGTGTTCAGTTTTTATAGTGATTCTTCATCATTATACTTACGATGGGCTAATTCTATTTAAGGGGTACATAGAAGGTTCTGATAGGGCTTGGGCTTTTTGGCTCAGAATTCAGATGGCAAAGGAAACGTCTTTAGCTGATCTGAATTTGAGCTAGGTCAGGGATTTTTTGTTTTGTTTTGCAGGGTTGGGAACATAGGATGGGGAAACTACATATGTTATATAGTATCCACCATTAACTTATTCTGGGGATCAAGTTTTGGTCTTAAATGGGTTCAGAAGTGGATGTCCTATAAAATGGAAAACAGGGGATAAGTGGATGTCTGATGCATTTAGCTTTGAGCATAATAATCTCTATCCCAGAGTTTCTCGAGACCTCACAGAAATATTGATTAGATGCTTTGTCCTCTTCATATGTATAAAAACGTAAAGTGAATCTGTTGATAATTGTGAGGTTAGAAGTGTTCTATTTTCCACTTAGTGGTCTTGAATGTTCTAGAGGCAATTTGTGGTAAAACAGTTGCTCCTTTTATTGTCACTGTCTTTTAGATTACATCCAAATTGGTTAACAAACATGTCCTGAAGGTTGTTCAATGGTCTGATGGGATGTTGAATGCACTAAGCATGCGTGGTTGGTGGAAAGAAAATTTTCAAATTCTTTCAGGGATTCCTTTTTTTTGTCTTTGCATTCTTTATTATGTTAGTGTTCTGTTAATGCATGATCTAACATGTTGGTGTCTAATTCTTATGTTAATTGTTCTCAGTAGGAGGTTCTTTTGATGCTAAAATGCTGTCAATGACAGGTAATTTATTGATTTGGACGTTTCACAGGTATCCGTTGAAAGCTGTTAAAGTCATGCACACAGTTGCATTGAGGACAGAGCTAAGTCTGCCAGTCAACACAGAACCTCCAAACCGTGATGCCTATAAGGTATTCCTTTTTCTTTTCCCAGTTATATGGAAGGGGGGCAGAAAAAAAATAGTAATTAAGAATAGGACACAAACTGACTCCAAGTGTACCAAGTACTGTCTGCCAAAAGCTGTGACTTGTAAGATGGATTTAAGATGCTTGTCACCCTGAAAAACATGGTTCTTATTATGACTTGCTTTAAGTCGTCTGGACAAATATAATCAGATGTTATACTTCCTGCAAATTAAGTTCGTGATGTCCCATATTCTTAATTCCTTTGAGTGAGATTGTGTGGAAACAGACTCTAAAAGATTTTCAGTAATGTATGGATGCATTCGTTTGTCCTTGTGTTGCCTTAAACAATGCAAGTAGATGGGCTTTAAAAAGAGGGCTGTAATTGTTAACATATGACATGTTATTTTATTTTGTTGGTGTTCTTTTTCCAGGGACATATGGGTGAAATGTTTGCCTTCCATGCCACAATTATGGCCAACACACTCAATACACCAATCATGGTCTTCACTAAAACAGGATCCATGGCTGTCCTATTGAGTCATTATGGCCCTTCTTCAACAGTATTTGCCTTCACAAATGTGTGTGTGTAAAATGCATCAGAGGAAGTAAGTTATCATTTCACTTTATGTGCTTCTGAGTTTGTAATTTTTATGATGCGATAAAATATTGTGTGCTATTTCATCAAAATTTGCTTGTTTCAGATGATTGGACATGCATCACTTAAGTTTATATTCTAGATAAGCGATTAAAAGAATCATCAACGTTTCTTTGCTTTTCTTATTTTCTGTTATCTCACAACCTTGTGTTGGATTAAGGAGTTGCATTGTTATTTATACTCTCTTTCATAAGGAACAAGTTCTTGGATGCCAGTCTTTTTGTTTATGATTTTAGAGCTTAGTTACTGAAGCAACTTTAGAAACTTTCCTCATGTCTCGTTCTTCATTCCTAACTTTCTGCATACATTTTTGCTCTTGCAGAGAAAGGATTAAACAGAGATTGGCACTTTATCAAGGCATCATGCCTATATATATGCAGTTTTCAAATGATGCGGAGGAAACTTTTTTCACAAGCAATGGAATTATTAGTGGTTAGTCCTGTCTAAATTTTCATTCTCTTCTGCTTCAACAGGTGCTTCATGAAGTAAAATCTAATCTTATCGTCTATCTTTGTTATAGAAAAAAGGATTTTTGATGAAAGGAGAAAATGTGACCATTGTCCAAAGTGGAGCACAGCCAATCTGGCTTCGGGAATCAACTCATCACATTCAAGTTCGCGAAGTGGAAGGCTGATTTTGTTAAAGAGAAGGCTTCTGACTTTATGGGTACTATTTTGAAGTGAAGAATTAAATTATTCTTCTATTTATTATCTAACTATGCGTAGTGTGAAACCGTGCAACAATGTTTACTGTAGATAAGTTTTACCCTGTTAAAGCAAATTTATTTCATCAAGGCAAAGCAAACTGTCGAATTTTTGCAATCACACTCTTCTTGTATACGTCTTTTTTTGATCAATCACTTCTTGTATATGTGCTAATATTTCATAATATTTTTTGAATTCGTTCTATATATTGTAAACAAAAATTAATTTATGTGTTTCTCAGGTTTGCCTTAATTAGTAAGTCGGTCTTCGTATTTTTAAAATTTTACACATTTTTGAGGTGAAAAATCAAATTATAATTAAGTTTTTCTGTTAGTGGTCCGTCTTTGATCTGTTAGTAAATTATTGATGTGTTGCTCTATTTATTTTAAATAAAATTTTAAAGACAAAAATACTCTTAATCTATTTTATCATATCATGAAAATCCCTACTTTTCTTCTTTTTTCTTTTTCTTGAAACCCAGAAATTGGAACTTGCAACAAAATCAAAACTGTGATTGTTGTTCCCTCACTTGAACACATATCAACTTGAACTAATTAACAAAAATGGAAATACAAATACAAAAGAGATGAATTTTCTAGGAAATTTTGATAAAAGAAATCTAGTAGAAACCTAACAAAAAATTGGCTCTCAAGAAATTGGGATTAAGGCACAAAATCCATTGGGTATGAATTGATGAGTTTGAAGTACTTGGTCTAAACTCCAAACAACTACAAGCCCTGTTATTAGCCAACAATTCATCCACCATCTCCGTCCGCTTTTGACTATGATTTCCCATTGATTTTTGGTCCAATTTTCATCAACCACAAACCAGAGTTCCACAGAAGGATTGATTCAGAATTAACAACAAAGTTTCAATATTTCATCAACAAAACAACACTCATTAAACAAATTAAAGAACTCTCCGTTTACGTAATGCCAATTAACTATAAAGATCAATTCACATCAACTTAAAAAAAATAGGGAAATACATAAACAAACATTGCCAATTTTGTGTACTTCTTACCAGGGTGATAGTCACATGCATTCTCAGTGTCCTAACTTGAAGGGGAAAGTTAAGAAAGTATGGGTTGCCAAACAACCTCAAGGTGTGGTGCAACAGACTACAGAGGTTCAACCTTCAACGGTTACTCCTGTGATGAATGGCTTGGTGCATGAAGGGGAGACACTACCTGTGCTAGGTAGAGATGCAGAACCAAAAGCTTCTACTAGTGGTGTGAGTAGTGCTCCATCCCCAAAACCTGTTGTTACTCATTCTGATGGGGTTTTGGAATCACAATCTGTTGCCACTCATGGGATGCAGCAATCCTAGATTCAACATTACCTAAGGGCACTGTAATAGGGCGTGTTGTGGGGTCTAAAAGGGTGGGAAAACCCCTTGATAGATATCAATGCTAGCTTAATGGAATATTAGGGGACTTAATGACCCCCCTAAGCAATCAGAGGTTAAGCAAATGATTGTTGCTCACAAGTTATGGGCTATTGGAGTTGTGGAAACCAGAATTAGGGAGGTTAATAAGGACCGAATATGGAAAAAATTGAGGCTTCATAACTGGTCTCTTTTTACCAATTATGAGCATGCAACACTAGGAAGAATCTAGCTTATGTTTAATCATCAGGTGGTGTCTTTAAGAGTTGTTTCTAGCTCTTCTTAATATATCCACTGTGTCATCCAGTGGAAGGACATGATTTTCTGTTGGAATGTCATCTATGGGGCAAATTCTGGTATGAAGAGGAGAAGCCTTTGGGAAGACATAAAGGTACTCTCTTCCACCATTACTTGTCTTTGGATACTGCAAGGTGATTTTAATGCTATTCTTAATGATTTTGAGAGAGCTGGAGGAAATTTTGTGGATGCTAGCTCTTGTGATGAGTTTCTGGACTGTATTAATACATGTGAATTGCGTGAATTAAGGGAAATTGGTTGTCATTTTGCATGGACTAATAATCAGTCCAGGGTGGAGCGTATTTCGATAAAACTTGATCGTTGTTTGGTTAATACCTGTTGGTTGGATAATGTTGGAGACTCGGATTACCAGGCCTTGACATTTGGCATTTTAGATCACTCCCCCTGGTGGTTACTCTTCATTGTTCTTCCAACAAGGGTATCAAACTCTTCAAGTTTTTTGATATGTGGATGTCCCACCCTTCCTTCTTAGGGATTGTTCAAAAAATTTGGCAACATCATGTTCTGGCAGTAAAATGTATTCAATTTAGCGAAGGTTCATATCACTTAAGTGTGATCTTAAAGCTCTTAATCTCTCTCAGTTTTTTGATATTTCTAAAAGGGTTAATGACTGTAGGCTCTTGTTAGTGCAGACTCAAATGGCCCTTTAACTCTCTCCACTTGATTAGGACCTTTTGGACGAGGAGAAAGAAATTTCCAAAGAATTCAAAAGGCTTCTTTACTCTGAAGAACAATTCTATAAGCAAAAAGCCCGAGAAAGATGTATCAGATTGGGGGATTCCAACACTAATACTTTCACAACTTGGTTAAATCTCAAAGAGCTCACAATAAAATCACTTATCTGACCCTCTCTGATGGGACTCAGTTAACTGAACATGCTGAGATTGCTAAGGCTATGATTGATTACTACCAAAACCTCCTTGGTAATTCTATTTCTGGGAGAGTTCATGATGAGAGGGAGGTTCTCCAATCTGGTCCTTTGCTCACCAATGATGAAGCATCCCAGTTGTGTTATGAGGTGACTGAAGTAGAAATTAAATCTGCATTATGGATTATTGATGCTAGTAAGGCACCAGGTATTGACGGGTACCCTAGCTCTTTCTTTAAATCCTATTGGTTTGTTCTTGGTGATGATATGTGCAGGCTGTGCAAGATTTTTTTCTTACTGGGAAGCTTTTAAAGCAGGTAAACTCCACCACTTTGACTATCATTCCCAAAATTGCTAGGCCCACTTCCCTCAATGATTATAGACCTATCTCTTGATGTATTGTATCGTACAAAATCATTTTTAAGGTCTTAACATCTAGGCTTACCGAAATTCTAACTAGAATCATTCATAATAACCAGTCTGCATTTTGGGAAGCATTACTGATAATATCCTCATTGCTCATGAGTTATTGAGGAATTATCATCGTACTTCTAGTCATGCTAGTTGTGCTTTCAAGATTGATCTTCGTAAAGCCTATGATTCCATTAGCTGTGATTTCCTAGAGGAAGTTTTGGTTGGTTTTAATTTCCCTAGGAAGTTTATTCAATGGGTCATGACATGTGTGGGCTTTGTTACTTTTTCCCTTATGATCAATAGGTCCATTGAGGGTTTTTTTTCAAGAAGGTTGTGGTTTAAGGCAAGGAGATCCTTTATGTCCTTTGTTTTTTGTTATTTGCATGGAGTACCTCTCTAGAGCCTTTGATAGTAAGTTGCCTATTTCTTTCAAATTCCACTTTGGTAGCCGAAATATCAAACTGGTCCATCTTTCCTTTGCTGATAACCTATTGATTTTTAGTTGTAGCCATTTGGAATCCATTTAGGCTATCAATAATATTCTGGTGCATTTCTCTGCTGTATTTGGTTTGCATATTAATGAGGGGAAAAGTTCTATTTTTTTCTCGGGTACCAATGATGAAACTGAGCAAATCTTGCTTAATTTTATGAGGTTTAAGGAGGGGAAGTTTCCAATGAGATACTTGGGTGTGCCCCTCCTATCAACTAGACTCAAACGTGAGTATTGTATTGTCTTGCTGAATAAAGTGAGCTCTCGGATTAATTCTTGGACTTCTAAGTGTTTGTCTTATGCTGGAAGACTCCAATTGATTCTCTATCCTCAGAAGCATCCAAGTTTACTGGTGCTCTATTTTTGTACTTCATGCATCTATGATTCGTGAGATTGACCAGAAATGCACAACATTTCTGTGGCAAGGGAAAGATCATGGCCGTAAGGGCCTAGTTCTTGGGTTAATGTCTGTTTTCCTTAGAAGGAAAAGGACATTGGCATCAAAGAGCTTAGCTATTGGAATAAGGTTGCAATTGGGCAGAAAATCTGGGATCTTCTAACAGATAAAGAATCCCTTTGGACTATATGGATTACCTAACAGAAGCTGAGAAAGCTCAGCTTTTGGGGTATTACTAAACCTGCTGATTGTAGCTGGGCATGTGGTCATCTCTTACTGCTTAGGAATGATTTTTTTCCATGTTTCAGATATAATTTGGGAGATGGTAAATCTTTCTCATTTTGGTCTGATCCATGGTTCTATGGACAATCTTTGTTGGATTCTTTCCCTTCTGTTAGCATTGTTGATTCTAACATACCTAAAGATGCTAAAGTGGTGGATGTATGCACACAAAATAATTGGGTTCTACCTGACCCTATTAATGACATTATGGATCATGCATGGGCTGTGATTTCTCAGTTGCAGTTGGATATTAATTGCATTGATTTTATCACCTGGAAACACTCTTCCAATGGTGTTTTTACTGTGAAAAGTGTTTGGAATGTGCTCAGGCCTAAAAAACCTATTGTATCTTGGTTCAAACTTGTATGGGGATCAGACCATGTTCCTCGGTTTAGCTTTATTTTTTGGTTAGCCCTACAAAACAAATTGGTTGTTAAGGCAAGGCTCTTCCAATGGGGTGTTGTTAATGATGACCTTTGTGTCTCTTGTAACATTTTGTCTGAGACAATTGATCACCTATTTTTCTAGTGTGCTTTTACTAATGAGATCTGACAGAGTCTACTTGACAAGTGCAGGATTAGGAGAGTTGTACTTCCATGGCGTTGGAAAGTTAGTTAGTTCTCTAGAAGAGCTAATGGTAAATCTAAACTTTGCAGGTTGAGAATGCTCTTACTGTCAGCTATGATTTATTGGACTTGGCTGGCTCTTAATGGGGTGATCTTTCAGAATCAACAAGCATACATGGCACAAATTGCTCGTAAGGTTGTGGAAAGTATTCGACTTAAACTTGATGATTGTGTCTGTTACTAAACTTGTAACCTTGGTGGCTGGATATTCTAGTGTATTTTTGGTTTGTGTATCCTGTGATGAGTCCTACTGATTAATGGCTTTGTTGTACAGATTGTTTACCATGCAGTGTTCCACTTTTCCGAGTTCTCTTTATCTATCTGTCCGGATGCGAGTCAAAGCTCGATAAAGGGAGCTTGGAATGGAACAACTAGCATTGGGTGATGTACAATGTATATTCTTTTATGGAGAAATAAAATTTCTAACTTTTACCAAAAAAAAAATTGCCATTGTTGAAAATCCTCAATCAAGTGACAAACACATGAATAAACATGACACAGACCAACAATCGAAGTCTCAGATCTCTGATTGGGTCAAAAATTGAAAAATACATAAACAAACATTGCCATTGTGGAACTCTTGATTCTTTCTCCTTCTCTTCAAAAATGTGATCTCTGATTCTCAACTCAACAGCGACATTGAAACCCAACTGAAGGTCCAACATCTATTCCTCGACATTGAAACTCATATGCGGTATCTGATGTCTTTTTTTCTTCAGTCTCCCTTTATTTTCTCTCTCTCTATAAATAGACATCATTTTCTGTCTCGTCTTCTCTCCTCAAGATTGACATATGACGTCCATCTCTCTCTCCTCTCTCCATATCGACATCCGACAATGGCCTCTCTCCCTCACAAACTCATCAGATTTTCGTTTAGAGGTGGGTTTTGCAAATTAAATAGAACGACGAAAGAGGGACGAATCTCAAAGGACTGGGATTGAGGGGATAGAGAGAGAGAGAGCAATAAATAGGTTTGGACGAATCTAATAGGGATACATTTAAGAAGAGAGAGAGAGAGAGAGATCAATAAAAGGGGTCGGGGATGAATCTAATAGAGTTGGGTTTTAGGAGGAGAGAGAGAGAGAGAGGGAGATCGGCAATGACTATGATGAGAGAGAAGGGTTTCTAGAGATAGAGAGAGAAAAAAATGTTAGGAATGGCTGTGGTTTTAGAATTGAAGGGAGGATAGTTCCATAAACATCCACTTTCGTTAACTCCGTCAATCAAAAACCCACGTGAAGGACGAACTTGCTTTTGCAAAAAAACATGAGAACCGACCAATTAATTAGTGCAAATCTGAGAGACTCAGAAATTAATTTCCCTATTGTAAATAGTGGAAGTTATGCCGTGATGCACATATCATACAATTCTTCCATAATGGAGGGATTAAATATCTGTCAACGAACTTCAGTCTTATTTGCAGTTCATCTTGATGGTTTGTTGGTAAACTGTCTTTTCTGCATAAATGGCCATCTTATTTACTTGACTTAATATGCAGTTATAGTACATTATATCTTTACTGTCCTCTCTTTTCAGCACACTATTGTGATATTTCTTGACTACAATTAATTGTATTTCATTTATTCAGATAGTTTGGTCCATGATTATCTTTCTATATCGTTCCAATTTTATTGGAAATGCTCCTTTATGCTGCAATACCTGACAGACTATAAGGAGAAACTACATTCTACAGCATACTACTTGACATTTTGTCACTTGTAGTATGACTATCTTTGTGTGGGCTCATCACTATTTTTGTGCCCCTCTTTTCTTCTTTGCAAAGTTGATTTTTTTCCGTTATTTTTGCCTCTTTCTTTGCCGTTATATTAGTGTCTATTGTTTGTTTTTCTGTTTCCTTTATTCCTGGATATGCTTGCTCAATGCCCTATGCACCTGACCTGACATCTGTGACAGAGCCCTATAAATAGCCTCCTCCTTCATCAATAAAGATAAGACCAAAAGTTCGCCTAATTAGATTTCATGTGATAAACCTGTTTTTCTTCTTCTTCTTCTTTTTTCAAATACCTTGATGACGTCTATGATGTTGCAGTAATGGCTGACATTGTTTTTATATGTCTATAGACGTACTCTTTGGTAGTTATTGGAAGTATAGTTTATCATCAGAGGGTGATAAAATGATGGTCACCAGTATCTTGTTTTATTTATATGGTTCCAACTTCCAAGCCAGTTCATTATACACCATGTGTTAAACTACAAGAGAATTACATAATCTCGCAATCAAACCAACTAATTAGAATCATAAAAAGAAAAAGAAAAAAAAAATCAGAATCAAGAAGAGTCTGGTTGTGTAGAAATTGACATGAGTAGGTTATGTATTTAGACTCTTATTTATCTGAATGGTTTCATAGACATCAGCATTTCTGGTTTGTTATCATAATTTGGAGTGAGTATTAGGCGCTGAAGTTTTCTTGGTCATCGTCTCTGCATTTTGCTTCATGCTTGATACACTTGTACCATCTAGCACATGCTACATACACAACCAAGTCAATACTTGTCAAGGCAGCTAAGAGGAAGTAAAATCTATCCAAATGACCTCTGTTGAGATTTTTAGAGATCCATCCAGGCGTGTGTTCGACGGTTGAGATCTTCATCACCGTCGTTACGAGCAAGCTGCTGACATAGTTTCCGATTGAGACGGAAGTCATGCAAAGCGCGCTTCCGAAGCTCTTTAATCCGTCTGGTGCTTGTGCATTGAAGAACTCTGGCTGACCAACATACATGAAAACCTCAGAAGCTCCAATTAGTGCATACTGAGGAATTTGCCAGAAGATGGTTAAAGTGCTTGAGCCTTCGCAGTGAGGGCACTCTTTTGTTGCATACTTCAGTCTGTAGCACTCGACAATGCCGGCTGCAACCATCGCCATTACTGCTATCACAAGACCAATTCCCATTCTTTGAAGCTCGGTAAGTCCTTTAGGATTCGTTTTACCTCTGCTC
>CAODLS012405915.1:0-31018 GCA_948243855.1 Flueggea neowawraea | reverse complement strand
CTACCAAAAGAGCACATTTGACCTTAACGTTTTCTTTGTCTCAATTTTCACCTTGCCGTTGCAAAAATTGTTCAAATTTGGCCCTCTGTTACAATGTCCGTTAAACGGCGTTAATTTTTGCTTGTGTGGTCCGTTATGTGTTGACATGGCGTTAAACCTAAAACTAAACTCAAGCCAATTCAAAATGCCAACCATTAAACTAACCAACCAATCTTTTTTTTTTCTTCTTCTTCTTCTTCTTCTTCTTCTTCTTCTTCTTCTTCTTCTTCTTCTCTACATCTACACATAACAAACCACATAAGCAAAAACTAACGCCGCTTAATAAGTGTTATAACAGAGCGTCAAATTTGGTCTATTTTTGTAATACCAAGATCAAAATTGAAATAAAAAACGTTCAAGTGAAATGTACTATTTTTTACTTAGGGTCAAATTTGAACCTTTTTTCCATAACAAACAAAAAAAACACATTTGACCTTAACGTTTTCTTTGTCTCAATTTTCACCTTGCCGTTGCAAAAATTGTTCAAATTTGGCCCTCTGTTATAATGTCCGTTAAACGGCGTTAATTTTTGCTTGTGTGGTCCGTTATGTGCTGACATGGCGTTAAACCTAAAACTAAACTCAAGCCAATTCAAAATGCCAACCATTAAACTAACCAACCAATCTTTTTTTTCTTCTTCTTCTTCTTCTTCTTCTTCTTCTTCTTCTTCTTCTTCTTCTTCTTCTCTACATCTACACATAACAAACCACATAAGCAAAAACTAACGCCGCTTAATAAGTGTTATAACAGAGAGTCAATTTTGGTCTATTTTTGTAATACCAAGATCAAAATTGAAATAAAAAACGTTCAAGTGAAATGTACTATTTTTTACTTAGGGTCAAATTTGAACCTTTTTCCATAACAAACAAAAAAACACATAGAAATGTCCGACAAATTTAATATATTTTTTTAGCTGGAAAATTGAACGTATATCGTAATTATAAAGAAAGTAAAAATATCCTACACTTATTTATTATAAAATTTACTTAATTTACTAATTAGCTCTTTACTCTATGAAAAGTCAAATGACCATAATTTTGGCATTTTGATGTAAACAAGTCAACCATACCGTGGCAAATTGAATCAAGTAACATATAATTCACAACCAATTGTTTAAATTCCAAATATAAAATGCGCAATTAAGAATTTTGCTATTTGATGTTAACAATGTCATAACTTGTCCTCTTGGTAGAGTGCAAACATATTTTTATTATATTAGAAAATATAATGTAAGCAACACAGGGAAACGTGGAAAAAGGAACCAACTAGTAATTATTCAATCATTTTAAAATTATTTAAATCCAGAGCAAATAAATGAGGGAAGTAATGATCTTATGTTCAATTCAATTCAAAGTCCCATATTTGTATATATTCAACTAGCATACTCTTATATTCAGTTGAATTTAGCATATTGCAGCTCTTAAATGATATAGCACTCTTTTTTTATTGCTATATAATTTACCAGCTAGCTACCCACTTCTTAATCTACTAAAACAAACACTAGTGTTTTTAAATTTATGCTAATCCCTCTTTAATTTTTTTATAACAAACATGGTAAACAAATATGATTGACTAAATGTAATTGGTTGGTGATTTGTCATGATGTTTCCACTCAAACTATGAAATCTAATGAAAGACCAATTCAAAATCTGTTGAAGCAAATAACAGGAAATAGAACTCATTGAAGGAAAAGAAAAATGGTCATGAGTACCATATTTTATAGCAACAAGAACAACTATGCCTGGACCTGTCCAAATCATAGCACTGCAGTTCTAAAAATTCTATAGATTAACAGAAATACTATAATATACAATTCACATTGCTGTTCAAAACTATATATAGATATGAAATAGCCTGGTATTATCTACCTGCATTAACTTTCTCAAACAGATGAAGCATTCATCCTTATATACGTATGTACCCATATGAACCTGCAAAAGTAAGGCAGACATTTTAGTACTTCATCAAAAAGTCAAACCGATTGTTCAAAGATTTCCTTTTTTTGGTATTTAAGTTACAATAAAATTAACGGACGAATTTCCCTGGCATTGTTTGAAAGCATATCTTAGAAGCTGGAGGGTAAAATATATAAATCTTAAAGGCGATGCAAATGTTTTTTCCCGGAAAATACTCGATGAATTTACGTTTCTCTCAAGACTTCGTCCAAGAGCTACCTGCGGCTAGATGTTTCAAAGCACTGTTTCAACATTACATTGCTGCAAAGGTTAAGATAGTATGGTTACCTATTAATGCCATCTCTTCTTTGGAGCTTCATCCTTGGGAACAACCTGAGTTTGCCTTGTAGTCTTTTTGAATTCCCCGCTGATTGACAATTGTTTTGGCCTCAAAGAAGAATTCCTAGAGGACTTCTGATTTGTTGATATTTCTTTAAGGGGGCTTGCCGATCTAGACTTAATAAGATGGTCAGTTGATGTAGACTTGGTAAGATGTTCAGTTGATCTAGACTTGATCAGACGTTCAGTTGATGTCAAAGAACTAGAGGCTCTGGTTGGCAGTAGTTTATGCTTCGTTGGTGAGCCCAGGTCACTACTTCTGTCAGGCTTCTGAATCTTAAGAATGGAAATAGGGGTCTCCTGAATTTCAATAGCAGGAAACTGACTTGGCTTTGCAGAAGAGTCCAAATCAAATGACAAAGGACTGTTAGTGCTACCACGGGCACATGCCATACCAGGCTTCTGAATTTGAAGGTTAGCGGAAGGGTCATCCTGAATTTCAATGCCTTTACGTCTCTTTACAGGAGAGGAATCTGAATCAGATGAGGAAGGATTATTAGCTGTATCATGTGCAGGAGTCGCCTGGATATTAACAACAGCTTGTGCACGGTTTGCAGGAGAGGAGTCTGAATCAGAAGACGAAGGGCTAGTGGTGCAATCCATATCATATACAATGTTATCCATCAAGGCTGGAATTTTGAGACTTTCTGAGGTAGATTTAGAGAAAGATGGTCTCCGAAGCCTAGTAAGATGAACCACCTGTAATGAATTTTAAAATAAAGTGAAATGAGGAAGGCAAAACCTGAGCTTCACAAATATTTGATCACTTAGGAAAACCTATCAAAGTTGAAGCACTGCATTCAAGATGCACCTAAATCATTATCCTCTGAAATGTATTAGCCTATCTAGTCACTTAAAGCAATACACATCTTCATGTTCAGACAACATGGAGAGTTTTGTAAAATCAAATTTGATAATTTCTGATAAAATAGCTAAAATTTGCAGGAATAGTTGTCATAACTTAAGTTCAACTTCTTACCCTTTGTTCTAATACCGCCATGTCCTTCTTAAGCTTTGTAATCATGAAGTTCTTTTTACGTATAACGTCTTCCAACTCCGTGATTCTCTATAAGTAGCAAAAAAATTTATTCCAATAAGTCACCTGAAGAATTTGGTGACTAGAAGGGCAGTAAAAACTATATTGAAATAATACCTTTGAACCTCTAATATTAGTTGATTGAAGAATAGTTGTGAGCTCCTTTATAGTAGCACCCTTTTCTTCACACTCTCTTTTAAGATTGAGGATATCTTGGTCTACTGAAAAGGAGTTTGTCTGCAGTAGGTATTCCATAAAATAAGAGTTTGCAAAATTGAAATCTTAACCGATTAATTATTAATGCAAAAAGTAATACATGCTTTAAGCAATTGCAAAAACAAAACTCAATGCATTATTAATGAAACTCTCAGTCACCTGTATCTCTGCTGTGGAGGTAACACTAGAAGCCCAATCCGACAAATCTGACATTCGCCGCTCATCATGTTCTACTTCATTTGCGAAAGGGATTTTGTACTGCAGCATTTCATCTCCTTTGGAAACTTTTACAACACAATTTTTCTGGTACAAAATTTTAATAAAGTGCATAGAAATATTTAATTTTTGAGCAGTACACCAAATGAAATTCAAAGAAAGATCCAAATGAGCACTGATAAAAGGTAAATAAAAAGGAAGATCCTCACCATCAGACTACTAAAGAGGTCTTGATGTTGATCACAGTGCCAACAACCACAGTCAACAAATTTAATCTTATCAGAGCCAAAAACATCATTTGATAGCGAATCAATATTCTTGTTACCCCTTGTTCCTGCCTGATTATTGAACTTATTCACTTGCTCGCATAGATTGTCTAGCTTCTGTTGCATACTAGATAGCACCTGATCCTGAAAAAATCATTTTGTAGAAAAAAGATAAGATCTACATATATCTCATGTGACCGTCTTAAGAAACATTCAAACCCTACGCATGACTTGGAAATTATGTAGATTTTGCACCTCTGCTTCTAAATTCAAATCCCAAATCTAACAATTCATTTTGAAATCATTTGCAGCTTAATTTAATTCCCGGTGTTTAGTTTCATAACGGTTCCATTCAAAATGAAGAAACAACAAGCTATAATATAAACTAGCAATCATTAAATCAAACACAAACAAACCTCTACAGTTAAAGACGCATTAATAAGTTCTCAAAGTTGAGATCTTAATTTAAAAACAAAAAAGTAAAGGAGCATTCAAAAACTGACGCTACGAATGCAATCAAAACAAAGTATGTGATTTTGATTATCCACATTTCAGTTACAAAATAATAACAGAAACATTAATGAAACAGACCCAATTAATTAACGCCAAAAACAGAACCCAGAAGCAGAATCCATTAAATAAACAAACCCAAATCACCAAATCCGTAAATGCATGCAAACATCGAAACCCATCAACGAAATCAACGAAAGAGATTCACAAACCCTAAGCTCCACAGATTTCTTTAGCTGAGAAATGAGCCGGTTCTTCCTGCTTTCAGCAACAGCAACACCAATCACGGCCACAATGAGGAATCTTTGAGCAGGACTAAACAGCTGCCATGCCACCTTTTCCTCTCGGCTCAGGCCACCCCCAATGGCTCTAGCCGAGCTAGCTTCCTCCGCATTCACGAGCCGTCCCTGCAGAGACACCCACGCCAGCTTTCTAGCCGACGGCACAAGCCGGCTAGGGGTGAACTGGCTGGAAATCCGACGCGAAGAGCGAATGGGGGATGAGAGAGTGACCAGAAAAGGAAAAACCGTAGCTTGGGCGGAGCCGAAGCCGAGCAGGTCGTCGGCTTCTTTCATGGGGAAGAGAGGGAAGAGGAGCGTGATTGCAGGGTGTGTTTACGTTTGTATGATTGAGAGAGAGAGAGAGAGAGAGAGAGAGATTTAAATTTAGGGAATAGAGAGGGAAAGCTCAAAACAGTAGAAGAGGGTAAAACGTTAGTCTACCGTTAACACTTTGACACGTCGTTTGTTTCCTATTTGAGTTCTTTTCTTCTTCTTTTTTTCAATAGTTTTTAATATATTTTTTATCGTAATTAATCTTAAAATTTATTAAGTGTTCCACTTTTCAACTTATCGTAATTATTTTATTGTTAAATTTAAAAAATAGTCATAGAAAGTCATTATTCACCCATCTTTTTCTTTGTTTTTTTTTTGAGGAAATGACAATTTATGGCCTTTTTTTTCTTAATTTGATTTCACAAATACAACCCAATCAATTATGTTTTCTAATACACAACAATATTGTTTTTCATTTCCCTAATACAATGTTTCTTATATTCTTTTCTTTTTACATTTTTTCTCTTTCTCTCCTCTATCTCTCTTCTCTTTCTTCTTCTCTCCCTTTCTACGCTCACTCTCCCTCTTTGTTTGGATCGTCTTTGCCACCATCTTCTCCTCCTCCTCCCTCTCCTCCACCTCCTTACTTTACTCTTCCACCTCCCTCTCTTCCTTCTCTCTCCTCCCTTCTTTTTTCCTTTCCCATCTCTGACTTTCCTTTCTCTCTCTTTTCTCCCCGATCTACTCCTATCCTCCTCATTGGTCCTCCCCCTCCTCGATTCTCTTCTTCATCGACAAAATTAAACAAACATGATGTGATTATACCAGATCTAAAGAGAGACGACGACACGAGGACAATCGATAGAGAGTGAGAGATCTAGGTAGAGATAAGCTACATGAGTGAGAGAGGGATATAGAGGCGTGGTCAGTGTGGAGAGAGGGGAGACAACAACTAAGGTTTCAAAACCCTAGCTGCACCCCAACAAAAAGGACCAAAGTTCACTGAATTTTATTAGACAAAAAAATTTAGATGCAGAAAAGGGAATCATAAGAATATGTAACTGTACTCTTTATTAAGTCCTTTAAGAATTTTTAGAATTTTGGATCTTTTTCTTGAGGAATAACTTAAATCCTTCAATAAAATACTCCTTATAATTATAAAAAGTATTTTGACTTTAAATATTTAAATCTATCATTTTTCGTTTCTCATATTTTACAAGAGATGCTGGGTTTGTACTCATTTTGTACTCTTCCTGTACTCATATAAAAAAATTCATTTTCCGGGTACATAGCTACACCCCCAACAAAAAGACTATTATTTGAATAAATTTTAAGGAATTAAAAGTTGAATGCAATGAGATAACCCAACAAAAAAGACCAAAATCCACTAAATTAGTACTTGATTTTAGTGAATGTACTCATGTTGTGCTCCAGACATAAAAAAATTATGCTTATATTTTATTCTCATTTTTTCATTATGTATTCTATTTGTAATAAATGTTAAATAACTTGATTCATTTGGTCTCATTTTATTATTGTACTCGGTTTGTACTCGTGTTGTTCTCCCATTGTACTTGATTTTTACTCGAGTTGTACTCCATATGTACTCGATTTTTTATTTTACGTTGGTCTCTTTTTGTTATCATTTTTATTGTTTGTACACTGGTTGTACTTAGTATTGTTTTACCAATTTGTACTCTGGTTGTACTCAATTCAGGTTGTACTCTGGTCATACTCGTTTCACTGGTTTTAAAGAGTGGTCAAAGCGCAGTTAACAGTTGACCACGCAGTCAAACTGTTGTGTTTGTAGAATATTTTATTCCTTTTTTTTCATTTTCTGTATGCTTTTTAAATATTGTTGTATTTGTGAAATGATTTTTGTTTGTTTGCCTATTTTTGCACATCACCCTTTTTTTATTTGACAAAATTATTAATTAATGAAATAAAAAATAAATTATTTTCAAATTTTAAGATAAATAGTAAAAAAATGAATATAATATAATATTATAGGAGCCATAAAGAGATTGTTAAAATGCTCTAAGAGTATGCCCAATACTATTCATTATAATCCTTTACAAAATATTATATTTTATTCACCTAATTAATACAAAATTTAAATTTACTCTAGTCCTTTATAAAGTACTATATTTTATTGTACTAATTCCAAAATTTCCTTTTCTTATTATTAAACGATATAATAATGGTCAAATTCTAAACAAAAACCTAGAAGCATTAGCTACAATATTACGATTTATGATAAAATGATATGGACTTGGTTGAAAAAAAAAAGATATGGACTTGATAAATGATGTATTATTGTTGACTACCTAAACTAATTTTTCTGGTCCCACCTTGCTCATTACCTAATCCCCAATTCAATATTTTATTAACAAAAGTTAACAAAAATTTGTTAGATAGATAGATATATGGAGTTACTATTCAACTCTATATGCTTTTATTGGCTTTTATCAATAGAATATTTTAAAAAAGACTAAATAATATTACAAAAATTCCAATACAAGATAAATACAGAATTTGATTAAAATATATTGGTTTGCAGAGTGAGATAAGGAGCAATGTTGGATATGTTTTCATGTCCCCTCCTAAACTCCAACTTGAATCACCAGAAAACTCAAATGAAGTCTTAATCACTCAACTACTGTCTGCTAACCAAGGGCTTTGAAATTTGTTATCGAAATGAGGCTTAAATGCATCCAATATAACGTCACCTCTTGAGCTCAAATTCAGATTACTACAAAGTTTAAGTGGTGCTTTAACCACTTAGTTACCACCTACATTGATAAAAGGAAAAATGTTGTGCACCTATTTGTGAATTGCGGTATATAATATGATTTCCTAATCTTACAATTAATACGTGTTCTATTTACAGCCCCTTTTTTCCCCTGAAAACCATATTGTTTACTTCGAATTTTAAAAATGTTGTTCATGCTTGGTTGTTTCCAAGTTTAAAAACAGTGTAACCATGTCTCTTGTTTTATTTTTTATTTTTTAGTAAAATTAAAAAAGGACCAAAAACAATTAATTAGAAATCTTGATTTTGAGATAACTTTCTATATTTGTGCATATTGATTTAGTGTTGGGAGATTATACGCGTTTGTTTAGAGAAGTTTTGTTTTGCATAAAGAAATCTACCTCAAAGAAATTTGAGGTAATACAAAAACTCGTATGAGAAAACTATTTATTTATGGCTATCATTTAGGAATGTGTTAATTTATTTTGTTTTTTAGTGTGCTATAAGAAATTTATGAGCTTTCATGCATCGTTTGGCAAAATTTGAAAGATTTTGTTCTTTTTTTTTTATTATTTACTGGGAATAACGATGGGCAAGATATGTCAAAATATTTACTTGTATTTGTGACCCCTATCATGTATGTTGTACTCTTACTCGTACCCTTCAAAATAAGAAAAATATCTTTTCCCTTATGTGCAAGATAGCCATTTACATGTTCTTCGGCTAAAGATCATGCATCATTTTTAGATTATTAATTTATATATTAAATCAAATAATTTTGTTTAAAACTGAGTAAATTTGAAATGTCGTTTGAAACAATATGTCTTTATCATAAGTATTAAATATATATTTTATAATGGCAGCATGAAAGGATAAGAGGATAGATACGAATTGTAAAAAAAAAAAAGAGGATTGACACGAGTATTATTTATACCCTCTTCAAGAGCTAAGGGTACAACTTGGTTAAAAAAAAAAGGTAAGGGTATATGTACAAACAGGGTATAGTATTACACGTGCCCTACTTATAAAAGTTTAAAGAAAAAAAAATCTTTCCCACACCTCTGCTAGTCTAATAGAATTATGGGCAATATCCGCGTTGACTGAATATAAATAACAATGGAGCCAAAATTTAACGGAGTTGAAGGCCATAACAGAATAATGGCCGATGAACGGAAGGTTGTTGCAAGTAGCTTGGAATGCCAGAAATAATAGCTTTCTTATACATGCAAATTCGAATTCGATCAATCAAATCACAAACTTGTTGATTGAGCTTTCAGATGTTAATAATAAAACACAATGCACCCTTTTTCCAATGTTTCGGGAACATCATCACGCAAGTTGTCACATTCAGTGTGTATAAATTCAACACAAACTAGGTGGGAGATGCTTTTCATCAGCCTTTTGTGAGGGGCTTGTTTTCTCTTCAAAATTGTCCCTACATCATCAAAGGTCAGGAATGCTATGCTCAATGTCCTAACTTTGGAAAAAAAACAAACAGCTATAAAAGTGAATGATGAGAACTGACTGAGACTCATATTCTCATATGCATAATAATGGTTTTGGTGGCTCATACATGCTCTTAAAGTTAAATGATTTTTTATTTCTTTTTTTATTCTTCACAAAGAGCATTCTTTTATTCTTAATGTCGAGAGCCAAGCATTTACTTCATTCAACAATGCAAGTGAAGAACACAATAGGATTACGTTAACTATTGTGCTACTCAATGAAACAAGGTGACACTTGAAAAATTCACCACCCTATCAATGCCCAGTTATTAATTTTCAATGCATAGTTAACTACACATAAAAAACAAAATTAGCAAAATATAAAAATTGGGTTTTTAAATTGAAGCATCAAAGTGAAATTGGTAGTTATGAAAACACAAAAAGAAAAGAAAACCTTTGCGGAGTGTGAGAAATTCGAGCAGTTTTAGCAAGACGAGGGACATCAGGTGGTGGAAGAGGGAATCATTATCACTTTTTGTTGCTTTTGAGGACAAATTTCGAAGCTTGAGGTGGTTATTGTGGTGAGTGAATCGAAGAAGTTGGAGTTCTAAGCTACAAAACATCGAACAAGTCATAAGCTAGTTCCATGGTTAAAATAATAACAATCATAACAATAAAAAGATGAACCTAATTTGCATAAAATAAGCTCATTTAGCCTGTAACTTAACAAAATATCTCAAAATCTTGAATAGCCAAATGGCAATTCACAATCAAAACTTGAAATGAACAAGCAAATAAAACAGAACAGAAGTGGAAGACGAACAGGGGAGGGGAGCAGAGCAATGGCAAATTGCAGAAGGGATAGGGGTATAAGGGAACCCCCGGCCGCCCACAATCGTCCCCTCCTAGATCTGCCACTTATAAGCAAGAGTATACTCAATGGGTAGAGTTTGAATTACCATCGTTATTATTTACAAGAATGTAAATGCCAATACTCGCCTGACAACTAATAACAACTAATGAGCATTTGTTCTTAAGTAATATTTAACAAGATGATCAACTATCCTTAAGAATTACCTGATAACTAATGAGCTTTAAACTACAAAGTCAAAACATAAAAGTCTAAAATCACTTGTGCTTATTCGGTGTGGTTTTGATAGTAATTGCTCTCTCCTTTCCTCAAAGATTTTTTTAGATAAATTATTTTTTATCAAAATAAGTGACATTTTATGAAATCAAGAAGTTTATTTTTTCTCTCCATATTTACCCTCCTATTAAGTTGTTTTGAATAACTACATTCCAACTATCTCCACTAGAATAAATAAGAATATTATTGTAATTTATCACTTTAATTAATGTAATTTAATTATTTTCTTAATATGTATGTGAAAACTTTAAAAAACATTCTTTGAGGAAAGGAGACAATACACAACAGTTAACGAGTAGCTAATTTAGTGCATTAGTTTTAGCTGTCTGATTAGATGAATTATTATTACTTATAATTAAGGTTGCTCACAGGTCTTGAAGATTCTTTAACCAAACCGAAAAGAACTGAAATAAAAAAAATCGTTGATTTTTGTCTTTCTCCAAAACCAAACCGTCTCGTCCCAAAATTTTTATTTTAGACGATTCTAAATCTTAAGTAATATTTCTATCGAGAACCGCGCCAAATTGAAAAATCGAAACCAATACCAAAAATTATATATATATATATTATAATTTATTAAATATGGTGTTAAAACTATGCTAGTTTCATCAAAACTATGTATTTTTTACTTACAAACTAAGGGAAAAAAACTCCACTCTCTCTAACCAACCCAGTACCCACACATTACAACTCGACCCACACTCTATGAATTTCACACCTCGCATTTATTACATTTCTCTCTCTCAAACATGCAGTCTTCACTCTCCGCATTTCTTAGAGCATCCCAACAAACTCAAATTCCTTCATCAAAATATAATATTTTATTTTATTATTTATCTCAAATTTTAAACATAATTTCATTTTCATTATAATTTAATTCATTTTTTTAATATTTTATAAATAAAATAACTAACAATTTTAATAAATTTATAATTTCTCTTCTAATTTTAAGAATTATTATTCACTTTTTAATATTATTCATCTACTCTATTAATAAAATATTCACTTTTTAATATTTTTTCTCTTAAATATATAAATTTTTAAAAAATTAATATATTTCAACTCTATATTTTAAAGAAACTGTTGGTGATTCTCTTACTTTTCCATCTCTTCCGCTGCCCTTGTTCACAGTTCTTCTCCGCAGCCGCTCTTCACCATTTGTCTCTCAACTCTCCATTTTCTTTTTTCTAAGAAACCCTCTCCATTTCAGTTGCAAATTGCATTTCTCTTTATGAAACCCTCTGTAATTTACGGTTCTCAATCTCTGTCTATCTCGATGCTCTCTGTCTATCTTGTCAACAACATTCAGCAATTCCTCTCTAACAAACCGACGGCATTCACCGTGGTAAGTTTCATTTTCTAAATTAGGGAAATTAGGGTTTGGGTATTTTGTGTCAGATTGAGTTGATTTTCACTATGTTAAGTATAATTGTCGAGTCCCGTCTTCTTAATTAGTCTGCGAATCAGTTGTAGCTTGCTTTGTGTTTTTTAATTAGTTAATAATATCATGTAACCTGAACATCGTGGAACTAATGTGGGTTTATGTGAATGAATGGCTTTTTTCCGTTATTTACATCAAATATTTGATTGACGACGACATGACAGAGGATGAGTAAAGGAGTGGTTGTGGTGAAATTGATTGGGGTTTGAAATTGTTAGGTTTCCTTCCGGCGACTTTGTCTTGTCAAATTGTCCCATTACTTTCCAGAATATTGAACATGCTACTTCTTAGATTTTAGTTTGATGGTGTCCTGGAGTTTTAGTTTGATGCTACTTCTCAGTATTTTTAATTTAACGAAGAATGGGTAAGAAATCGAGAACAGGAGACAACAAAGAAATGCAACTGAAATTGAGAAAATCTTCATTGCTTTGAGTTTTTCATATTGTTTTTACAACTAATTCATATTATTTTCATATTACTTTGTATTTGTATTTGAATTGAATTTTATTGAAAAAAAAGTCTAACTGAACCATCTCCGTTCCGTTTTGTCCCGAAATTTTGGAACGGAGATTGGGTTCCGTGTCCAGGGAAAACAAAATCTCCAAAATTCAGCTTGGTTCGGAGATTTTGAAATCTCTGATCCGACCCGGAAGCACACATACCTATAAAAGTGTGATTTTCTTTTTATAAACTTTAATACAAATTGAAAATACCATTGTTGGGTAAGATTTTATCATAACTAAAAAAAACGAGTTAATTATGCTGAGTATCTCAATTAAAATTAAGATTTTGACAGAAAGAATTTAAGTTTGGTAATTAGATTTGCCATATTTTTAAGTTTTAGTTTTGCTATATACCATTTATTTTAAACATGATCTTAAAAATACCATATTTACTCAAATAAAAATCAATTATTTTCTCTCTCTTCCTCACCTCTCCCACTCTCCCACACTCAGTTTCTCTCTCATGCTCTACTATATCAAACGCTCCTTCTCTCTCCTGCTCTACCCTCTCTCACCCCCAAAGAACCTTAGCAGCCCACCTCTCTCTCCTTTGATTTTCTCTCTTTGGTCTCCTCTCCGCCTACTCTTTTGTCCGCTGCTCCCTCACCTCCTTTTCTCCACTGCTCTCTCATATGCTCTCTTTCTCTCTCTCTGTCTCTCTCTCTCTCTCATTTTTGTCTCTCATTGGCCACTTCCTCATTGCCTCTCTTCTCTCTGTGTTTTGAAGTCGGCTTTGGATTGCTCTGTTTGTCCTCGTCGCTTACTTCAATCTCTGTGGTTCGTTTTAATGGAGCGAACATTGTTGCTAAAACGATGGGGCCGTGAAGTAGATATGGAAACAAGGAGAGAAAGGAAAACATGGTCCGAACGGCCTGGAGAGATGGCGAGACAGTGCAAACCGGTTGCAAGAAAGATTGCCAGGATTGTTTTGCAGTGTGAGAAGTCGAAGAAGATGGCGACGATTGTGAGGGATCCAATGGGATTGGCGGTTAGGAAACCCTAGCTCTTTGTGTTGTTGTATGGAAATTGTTATGTGGTCCCTGAATTTTTTGCTTTTTTTGTATAGTTAATTATTGTGGACTATTTGAGACCTAATTTTATGAAGAAAAAAATAAAAATATTATATAAAAATTATTTATTTTTTTAAATTTTTGGTTAAAATTAAAAGTTAATATATGCAATCTGTTTTTTTTATGTTGTCTGAAATTGAAGAATTTTTATTGATTGATTATGTGTATGGTTTTGAGAATTGATTTTGTACAGGTTGATTTTGTTGATTTTGGTTGATTTGTTCAGGTTGAAGACCTTATGAAGACCTCCGAAAACCTTTCGAATACCCTATTTGAATACATTTGAAGACTTCCGAAGACCTTTCAAATACCTATTTTGAAGACGAAGACCTTTGAAGACCTCTAATGATCTTTCAAAGACCTATTTTGAAGACATCGAGACCTTTTTTGAAGACTTTCGAAGACCTTTTGAAGACACCGAAGACCTTGAAAACTTTTTAAAGACCTTCGAAGACCTTTTTGAAGAACTCCGAAGACTTTTGAAAACATCATTTGAAGACTTTCGAAGACCATTATAAATTTTGAAAACTTTTATATATATTTTTGTATGCCAATTAATTATCATTAAATCAAATTAAAATTTGTAAATATTATGTAAACGAAAATATGATTAAATGAAAATTTTTATAAAAAATTTATGAAATCTTTTTTGAATATCTTTGGAGATTCCTTAGATTAAATCAAATTTATTATAAAAAATTTGAAAATTATTTTTTGAAGACATTCTGAAAACCTTCGAAGATTTTTTGAAAACTTCTGAAAATCTCTGAAAAATGAGATATATCTTGTGCTAAATTCATTTTTTTCACAAAAAAATCAATTTCTCTAAAAAATATTGTAATTTACATTTTTCAACTTAGTTTCATTTTTTGCCATTTTGTAAAATTGATATTTTTGAAATATATTTTTTAAAAACAGTATTTTATTTTGTTATAAAAGTGTGATTTTTCCAAAAAAAAACTTGCCTTGCCCATGATTGTGGACATAATTAGTGAGGCATAAGATGCTTTCAGACCCAAATCAAACAAGCCCAAATAAAGCCTTAGTGGGCCCTTGCATGCTGCCTGGCCGCCATGTTCATTTTGCCTTGGCTCTAGACCTTCAAGCACTTCAGCTGTTTCAAAGACTCCTGTCTCGTCGCTTCACATCACCACACTTCTCTCTCCCTCTCTCATTAAGTAAATCCCTCTCATCTTATTCAGTCTCAGTTTTATCATTTGTGAGGTATGTGGAATTTGGTCATATCTGTGGAAATCAAATCCTCTCCTTTTTCCGATCCCTTTGCTGACTGGGTTTTGCTGGTTTATTGTGGTACAGGTAAAATTGTCCCAAAATTAGGATGGTTCAATTTTTGTAGACAAAGAAGAGGAAACTGCCGGCTTGGAATCTGCGTGTTGTGATTAATTCAGGCTGGAAGTTGCAACAGTTTGGACTTGTACGTTGTGTTTGAATTTTACATTACAGTAGACTGCTTTTATTTGCTAGAAAAGAAATTAATGCATCTGTTTGCTGAATCAGTGAATCCCCAACCACCTAAACTGAATTAAAGAGAGAGCTTTCACCAGAATTTGCAAATTAGTTGGTGTTAAAAATGCTGTTTATTTCTATCCTCGATTCTCGTGTCGGTGTCAAATGTCACCGTAACTTGTGGGCTCATTGTGTTTGTTTCTTTGAAGGGTGTTTTCTGGTTTTCCATTTTTCTAGGATTTGGTGACATGGTTCTTGTTACTTACTTTGCTCTTAATTGAGAACTTCTGCCATCCAAATCATTGGATTGTATTTTTGTTTTGAAGAATTGGAAAGTACTTTTGATTGGTAATTTGATTTGTTTTATTTCTTGGTAACTTCTTTTTGTCCATTTGATTTGGAGATGTTTGTGAGTAGAGTTTGGTTTGATTGGCGACTTCTACTTCGCAGAGCTTAATTTCACCTTCTTGAATGGCCCTAATTGATTCTAAATGGGAACAACTGCTGGAAAAGTCACGGCCTAGGAGCTTCCCAGATGCTACTTTGTTCGATATTCTGTCAAGATTACTGGTCAAGTCTATCCTCTGGTTTAAGTCTGTGTGCAAGAAATGGTTGGGGAGGAGGATTACTTGTATTTTAATAAACCCATTCGAAGGTATGTCTCATCACTTTTTTATTCTTTAGTTCTTTTGAAAAATAAAATCTGATTATTCTGTTGGGATAAAAAAAAAAGGGGGTGAATGGAAGAGGAGCCTAGTTGAGATTAATGGAAGATTAGACCCTAAATACTGCCATGATCTCTCTTCTTTGCTCATCCAATCATACTATGAGGTTAGTCTCTATTTCACTGTTTGATATTTTCTTGACTTCGTGTTTCTTTGTTGGGAACAGGTTGGTGCATTTTGACATGTATGTGATGATGGGTCTCCATGTTAACTCCGAGGTATGACTAGCTTTCTTGCTTGGTTATTCAATTACCTTAGAGCAAAGTCAATTTCTTTTTGTTTCTTCAGTCATAACCATCCAATTTTTATTTAGTTTTGTAGTTTCTGTGTCTTAGTACTTTATCACGTCGGTTTAAATTGTTCTTTTTCAGGCAAGGTATCACCGGTTTGCAGTTTGTTTCTAAGGTGTGAATATGGTTTCTTCGATATGTTGCACTGAATTTGAATCCCTATTTACTTTTCATTTGCATTTCCTGCTCTCATTCTTAATTTAACAAGTGATTTCAACTTCAAATTTTCAGGGAAATTATTTGGTATCTGTCACCAAATATGGGTCCCTTATATGTGGAATACTTCGAAGCCCTCTATTGTTGGACTACCGAATCATCATCTGGTGTGTCTGTTTTCTAAGTTGATTAACCTTTTCTTTTGAGTAGATATTGATATTAACGAAAGAAGTAAAGGATTATGGCGGCTCTTGCTTTTTATGGTCTACATCTTTACGCCATCATCGTGATTAAGATTTTCCAAATCACTTGTGCTGGTTTTATTTTTATGTCAGGCTCGAAGGATCTAATAAGTGTATTGCACATATCCTTGGATCACAACTTGATGTTGTTTGTCTGAATTCGACTAACCAAAATGAGGTTTAAAAAAAAAAAATTCTAGTCTCGCTGCCATTAATTTTAGATAATTAGTAATGGGTTATGACTTTCTCGTTTTAGGTTGCTTGTGTATTTGCCAATACTAATGGAGTATTAATTTTTGATATTAGTAACTTGCTGGAGAATTCTCTACCTCTTGAGGTATGATTCTTGTTCTTCCCATATATATTCAAAATTGTTGTGTAAAAACTTTTACTTTTTCATAAACTTATGTTCTTATTATTTCAAGTTTCCATTGTAATGATTGTCATCATCTTAAAAAAATAATGTAGAAAAAAATTTGATAGAGTTCAAGATGTAAATTTTGGTTTAATTAAATCCATTGGTGTTCTTGGAGGAAAAAAAAGATTAATTAATTTGAGAACTTGTGTAAAACAAATAAAAGTCAAAGTATATATCAAAACTCAATCGGTTCATTGCAATGGTCTAATCTATTTATGGCTTGTTTCATTGATTTGAATGCCCTTGTTATCCTCATGCTAACATTGAATATATGGATGTTAGAAAATAGTATCATTGTTACCTTTTGCACTTGGGTTCTTAGAATCCGAAATTCTCAATATTCTCTTTTCTATACTTCAAATGAATTTTGAAAGTCAATTGTTGTTGTGGCTGCTCACGTGCTAGCCTTAGTTTTTTAATGTCAAATTGAAATCTGTCCATGTTGACGGAACCAATGAAAGGAATGATGAAGTAACAAAAGTGTGCCAAAGTCAAACTAAGCTTGATTCAGCCATTTTAATAAAGGCTATGGTAGTTAAGCCATTATGAAATTTGTGTCCGTCAACACAGACAGTTTTCATTTTCAAAAGCTGGATCATATCAGAAATTACATTTCAATTTGATATTAAAAAAGTGAGACTAGCACATGAGCAGCCACAACAACAATTGATTTTCAAAATTTATTTGAAATGTAGAAAAGAAAATATTGAGAATTTCATATTCTAATAACCAAAGTGCAAAAAGTAACAATGTTACTATTTCCTAACATCCAATATTTAATGTTAGCATGAGGATAACACGAGCATTCAAATAAGTGAAACAAGACAAATAGATTAGACCATTGTCATGAATCAATTGAGTGTTGGTATGTAATTTGACTTTTTTTTTTACACAATTTCTCAAATTATTAATCTTTTTTTTCTAGAGCACCAATGAATTTAAACCAACATTTACATCTTGAACTCTATCAATTTTCTTTTTCTACATTATTTTTCCTTGAGGATGACAAGCATTACAATGGAAACTTGAAATAATAAGAAATAAATTTATAGAAAAAAAAGGTTTTCACACAACAATTTTGAATAAGTATGGGAAGAGCAAGAATCATACCTCGAGAGGTAGAAAATTCTCCAGCAAGTTACTAATATCAAAATTAATATTTTATTAGTATTGGTAAATACACAAAAAACCTAAAAAGAGAGTCATAACCCGTTACTGATTATCTAAAATAAATGGCAACAAGTGGGACTAGAATTTTTTTTCCTTTGAAACCACATTTTGGTTAGTTGGATTCCAACAAACAGTATCAAGTTGGTGATCTAAGGATATGTGCAATACACTTTTTAGTTCCTTCGAGCCTGACATAAAAATAATACCAGAAATTACGACAAGAAAGGCCTGGTGTCTGTTAAAGGAGGTGGAAGCATTAGCAGCCTTAAGTGTGCATCAATTTCCAACAGTTCTTCATCTACCATTAGTCTTGATCCATGAAATTAGGTGTTATAAGAAACAAATGACTGTTTATTATTAGATCATATGGAACTTGTCTTCTAACTGTTTGAGTTCTTTATGCTTTGTTTGATGATACTGTACTTCGATAGTAATGGTTATTAATTATTGATATTTCTCTGATATTATTTTCAAGCATATTTTGGAAAGTATATACCGGAGAAACACAAAAATCTTGTTCTTATCTTCTTTTAGTTTTAGCAGTCTAAGGACTTGATTGATGAGTGAGGCCAATGAAGATAGTGAAATATGCATGTAGAGAACAAGATAGCCAGCAAGGAAGACAAATGAAATAAAATAACTAACAGGACAATGATAGGTGACAGAACTTGCCGTTGCCGCCATGATTTTGGACTTAAATTCAAGGGAAAATAATTTTCAGGTCATTGAGATATATGTTAATAAGTCTTCGTATTTTTTGAATGTAGCATACATATCTTTGAAACTTTTTTTTTCAACATAAAGGGGAGTCGAGGGCGTTACCGGTAGTGGTATACTCCTGCTGGGCGTGACCATGCAGGTAAATACTTTCTGTTGTGAAATGTTACTTTGTTCGGTGGTGACTGAGAGGGACTCACCACGACACCCACTAAGAGTTGGTTTTAGTCTATTGGTACAGAGATATCTGAAGTCAATTGAGGAGATGGGTGTGTCGAATCTGGGTGGAAGGCACTAAGACAATGCTCTTTTTTGCCAGACCATTTCTTAGGAGGTTGAAACTGGTTTTTGACTGACGAAATAGACAGAAAAACAAAATGATCTAATTACGTTTCTTTAAAAATGAAAAATCACAGTCCATCCTCATCTGCTCTCTCTCTCTCTCTCGATTGACACCAAACCTTAATCCTCTCTTCCTCACCTTCACTAACCAATTACACCACCCCTCCTCCTCTACCACCACCACAACCACCATCTATTGACCCACTTCTCCAAGCCCTCACTTCTCTCCTCCTCCAACAACAACAACAATAGCAACAAGCAATAACAACCATTTCAGGGCCTTTCTTGTTCGCAAATCAAGAACCTCCAAGACAATTCAAGGACCTTGTTTTTATCAAATACAGTTTCAACTCTCTCAAATCCTCTGTTTCCAAAGAAACCCACTTGGATTCTCAACCTCAAGCTTGGTTTGGTTTGATTTGATTTCTGGATGTAGAGAGAGATGGGTTTCTGGGTTACCATCCCCATCCTCATGCTCTGTTTCCAGAGAAACCCAATTAGACGACGTCGTCGCAGTGTTTGTTTGGTTGCATAGCAGAGCAACAAGAAGCGTTGAGAGTTTTTTTTAGAGTAAAAAACTTGTGATTTGTAGGCTAATCTAGCACTGAAAGGACTTTCCAGACAAAGAAATGGTGCGGGGTTGTGCAGATTTTGGTACGAATAATAAGACAGAAGTTGTTCCTTTTTAATGAGAAGAGGTTTATAGGAGCAGTGGAAGAAAGCAAGGGAATGGAAGAACGGGATTTTGTGCCGGAGAGCGCCACATTTCTCAATGATGTCGTGAACGATGGCAAGAGTGGTGGGAGAAGTTGAGGGACGTCGAAGCGACGGTGATATTGGGGTTGCTCCAATGGTGGTTTTTGGTTAGCAAGTGAAATTTGTCGATAATGAAGGTCTCATCGGGCAATTAGTGTTGGATTTTAGCTAGATTGTACAAGGTTATGTTGTGTATGTTGTTGTTGTAGTTCGAATCTGGTGACTGATGGGGGAGATGGAGTTGATTTTCAATGGAATTATGAGTTTGAACCGAAGAGCAAGAAATTGAAGGAGCAAGATCGCAACTGTCATATGTTGATTTGTTTATATTGGGTTGGGATTGTGTCCTAGTAATTCTCATATTTCTTCTGGGTTGTTGGGTTTTTTGTGTCAAATTTTGGCAGAAAATTCATCTCTTCTGTAATTTGCTTTAATCAATGTATTTGTATTTTCATTTTGTTAATTAATTCAAGTTGATATGTGTTTAAGTGAGGAAGCAACATCACAGTTTTGATTTTATTGAAAGTAGTTTTAGATTCTGGGTTTCATTTTCAAGAAAAAGAAGTGGTGAGTTAGAAGAAAATAGAAGAAGTGCGTTTCAGACGGAATTTAGGTTGCTCTTAAAAATAGATAAAGATATTTTTGTCTTTAAAATTTTATTTTAATTTAATAATATGACACGTTAACAACTTACTAACAGAATATTAACGAATTATTGATGAAAGAATTTAAATATAATTTAATTTTTAATCTCAAAGATGTCTATTAATTAGAATATATTTCAAGGACTCATAAATTATTTTTCTTAAATTCAATTAATGAGGCTTAAGATGCTTCAAGACACAATTTGCTAGTGAAGTTTCAAGATTATTATGGATTGACTAAAAAACAGGGTCTCTGGCTTTCAAAATCTCTAGAAGACTGGAACTGCATGCCGAATTGCCAGACCTTCATGGATTTGGACCTGCTAAGCAGCCCCTATCAATCAATTTTTTCTTCTTTCCAAACCATCCGTATAAATATTTTTGACATCTGTTTCCGATTCGGATAGGACTCATAAATGGACACAACTTTTCTTTCTGAATTTTAAAACTTCTCAGAGCAAACTCAATCAAATGTTTTAGTGAGATTCGATTCGAAAGAAAATATTTTGGCCAAGATTTCTTGGTGTTATATAGACTCTTGGTAAACAAACAAACAAACTCAAAGAAAGTGCAGGTGGGCCCACACCTGTATGCATCATCTCTCAAACTTCATTTTGCCTTAATTAGACCTTTAAGTACTTTTACCCGTTTGATCCATCCAATTATTTAGTCCCCACCACACCTGTCTCGTCTTTCAACCATATGATTCAAACACTGTTACCCTAGCGTACCAAATTTTCTTCTACTCTTGTGCTTTGACTATTTAATTTACCAAAAACATACAAGTAGATGCAAATTAATTTTTATGTCTTTAAATATTTAAAACTTATTTAATATAAATAGAATATAATATATTTTTAAAAATATATAATATTTTGTATATAATTAATTTTATTAAAAAATATATCATATTTTTATATTTTTATTATTTATTTTTATTAATTATTAAAAAATATTATATATTATATTGCCAAACAAACTCAAAATAATAATTTGAACAAACATAAGTGGTAGTTAAACTATAAGTTGAAACAAAAAGATATGATATATAACTGATAATTGTGAAATTTGATAAAATGGGTTAATCATTAATGAGGGCAAAAGTAGGATGTAATTTCCAATAAAGTGCAAGAAAGCGGGAGTGAGGTCAGCAGTGACATGGTAGTCACTTTGGTGTGAGTAGTGAGTGATGGGGCCCAATACGACAGCGACTAATCAATCTGCTCTATCTATGCCTGTGGAGTCCAGCTGTTGTCACTTATTCATCAACCCCCAACTTCTCTTATAACACAACTTTTATTACCCAAAATAACCACTATCACACTTGCCATTTTCGAGCCATACCACCTAGAAACAAGCCCTTTTTGGACACTTCACTCCAAAAGCATCTGCTTCTTAAACACTTCTTTGTTAGGTAACCCAAACCAAAATCACTTGCTGAAATTTAATACCTTCTGTTTATGGGATTTTTCCTTATTCATGAAACTTCCATATCATAAATATATAAGCCTTTAATATATGCATTGCAACAGTTTATGGTATTATTAGTCGTCTCTAATATTAAAAAATAAATTATTTAATAAAATAAAAACATAAAAAGACTTTTATTATTAATTTATCTTATTTGTAACTATTTGTTTTGTAATTAGCTGATACTCATTTAACATAATTTATATTTTATTATATTATAATACATATATAGGAAAAATATTTGAACTTAACTTATTTGAACAATAATAGTTTTGAAAAATACTTTTTAAGTTGTGATAAATTGTAAAAAAATTGATTAATTAAATTAATATCATTCCATAGAGTGCGAGTGGTAAGGTAATTCAATATGCAAAGAGAGAGTCATTGAAATTGAATTTGATGTAATGTAGTAGCAATTCGGTCTCGGTGGGATTGGATGTAAAAACAAAAATATTTGTGTCAAAGCAAAAGAAAGAAAGAAAGAACAAAAGATTCTAAAAGCACAAAATAGCATAATTATTTTTCTTGATTTGGTTCTGCGAGTCACAACTAGAAATATATATTATTACGAGAATGCTAAATTAATATACAAATGAGCTAACTACCTTTTTACTATTATGGCATCAATAGAGACCTCTGCAGTAAATAATTAACACAGTAATTAAGCTCCTTTTTTAGCATCCTTGCTTTTTCCCTTCATAGCCATACAATTAATAACTCCTAATAGCATCATTTGCTTCTTTTTCAGTGCAAAAGTGCACTTGGATTTGTTTTATATCTACTTTCAGCAAATGGGTTCCATCATATCCAAGTCACTCCCTCGAAGCTCTTTGCCTTTTCTTGCTAAGTGTTTGTGCACGTACACTTTGAACGATTTTCTTGAAGTGTCTGAAACCAAATCCCCAGAAAAGAAACATTAAAGGAAAACCTTCAAATATGGTTAAATCTTACTGTATCAAGCAACTAGTTTTGTAGCTCTAGTGGGTTTTGATTAAAGACTCTTGGGCCTGAATTTTGCCGCCAATAATATAGGGGCGACAATCTGTGACATGATAACACGTTGACACAAATTCAATTTTTATACATGTAGACAACATAATACCATTATGATCCACCAATCCGAATTCCCATCTCTACTGTATTACTCGACTTGAATCCATATATTTTAGAAAGATATTTGAATATCAGGATCGTCTGAGAGAGGCAATCAGAATGAAATAGTAAACATACCTGAACCTGTCTTTGAAGGTCTTTAATGTAGTCAACAGCTAAATCCAGCATATCTGATGTGTTTGTTTGCTGCATTTTAGGAAATCAAGCCAAAAATAAGTCCATACCAAAAAGAACTAGACCCACAAAAGAAAAGGTGATGTCAGTGTAAATATTTCACCTTGTCCATGTTTGGTACGAGGTCTTGCAATTTCCTCATTCGTTCACTGATTCGAGTTCTTCTTACCTGTAACATAACAATTCACATGAACATGAACATGAACGGCTGTAATTTATCAACGGCAAAGCAATTTGTTTGTTACCCTCTCAGCAATGCTTCTTGGATGTGTAGCGCAGCCGCGCTTTGCCCGAGTCTTACAAGGAACTGAATCTTGAAACTGCAAGAATTTCTCAATGGCAGATATTTCTGCTGAGGTTTTTGGCAAGCTCAAATGGTGAGCTAACATCGGTGGCCGATTTTCCGTCTCTCCAGTCTTGTTCAACAACAAGAATCGTAATTAGACCAAAAATTGTCCAAAACAGTAAGGAAAGAGGGACATCTTGCCAATTTAATTTGATTAAAAAGGCAAAAGAAAAAAATGTGACACCTGAGGGGTTTCTGATGCATTAAGGCCACCAGAAAGAGTCCTATCGTCATCAGTCAGTCCTTTTGCACCAGAAGCAGACATCATGGCTGAATCATCCCAGGATCCAACAGGGAAGCTAGAAACATAACTGTTGGTACGAGATTCACGGAACCCAACATTATTGTATGTGCTGTTGTCTACCATGTTTTTGTCTACCATTTCAGCAATTGGACTCATTGGACCTGAAGCAGCAAGTGGCCTGCTTGCTGAAGAAAAAGAATTTTCTCTGTTCACTGCTCCATAATCTCCCATACCTCTCATTACAGCATAACCTGCGATTCTTTGTCCATTTAGTTTACCTAAAATTAGCTTGTAACCAAAGAATCAAAGAAAGTTTTAAGCCCACAAGCTTAAAAACTCGTTAGGGAGAGTTTTGCCGCTGGAAATAATTCTACCTAGTTCCAATCCGAGATATCTGGATATGAGTTGATTTAATATATGTACAATTGATCAATACAAGGTGGCAAATCCACGATCACATGGACATATAAGATCAATGAAGAATCAAGCAAGTTGGTGTATTATATAAGAAAAACCCTTGTCTAGATTTACAAAGCTTTATTCCTATTATTATAATTTTTTTTTAAAATCCCACTTGCTTGTTCAGATACTTGCTCAGAACTGTCAATTTATTAGCAACAAGTCGTTAGGAAACAAAATCTTAAACCACTTTTTCTGTTTTGTTGTTCCCTCCCCCATCCTTGACATCTCAAATCGAAACTAAGCATTCATTGGCTATTCACAAAACATAAAAGCTAACTACATGAGACCTAAATGAAGATTTCTGACAAACACCTTTTGTCTTCTCATAATTTACCCAAAACTGTCAAAGAAAAAGGATTTTAAGGAGGAAAGAAATTTGAAAATTAAGACTTACCATTTAATGAAGTTATGATCCTACTTGATTAACCAAAAGAAGAAAGGAAATAAAACTTACCATTTTCAAACTCAATGCTTATGTTGGAGAAGAGTCCTGCAGGTGAACTACTGTGTCTAATGAGATTGGAATTGCCACCACCAGTCTTCATACTTGGAACTCTCTCCATACCCATTGAAGACATTCCTCTATAGTTCAAGGCAGACCCAGGTGTCTGGTCTGGTAATGGAGGTTTTGATTGATTTTGATATGCAGTTTGTGGAACTGTTGAGTAATTACTCTGTTGTTGTTGTTGATGCAATCTTGAATCATTAGTCTCCATTGAAGCCATCATCGGAGCTTGTTGGTGTTGTTGTTGTTGATTAACTATTTCTGTTGCAGAAGGATCTGGTTTAATTGGGCAGGGAGTCTGATTTGATAAATTGTCCATGTTGTTGGTGGTGTTGCTGCCAGAATTTGCCAAAAATCTTGAAAAGATTCTCTCTGTTTCTGGACTATTTGGCCTATTGAGAAAATCTTCACAGCTGTCCAAGAAGCTAGAAAAGTAGGAACTTGGAGCAGATTGGTACCTCGTCAGACCTGAATTCACCTGTTTCTGCTGTTGCTGATGATCATGAAATAAAAACTGGTGCTGTTGAAGATCTGACTCCATTTTTTCACTCATCCCTCTCTCTCTCTCTCTCTCTCTCTGTGTCTCTTTCTCAAAGTTTGTCAAAACCAAGAAAGGCTTTACTGTTACCTTTTTGCAAAATTTCCGGTCAGATCAGACACGAATGTCAAGAAAGCTAGAGTTTACCACAAGAGAACTGAAGCAGAGAACCAGGTAAGAACTCCATGTGAAGCAATCAGAGCAAAAACAGAGCAAAAACAGCCAACCTTCCCATGAATTTCATGAACAAAACAGCAATAGCTATCAAATCCAAAGAGAACCCACTTTGCTATTATTGAATCTGAAACAACCCACCTGAAGAAGATAGCATTAACAACAAAAAGTAACAATCTTTTTTGTTTTCTTAAATAAAGAAAGACAGAACATATCACTGTTGAACTCAGAACAAGCACATAAAACCAATCACTTCTCTCTCTCTCTCTCTCTCTCTCTAACTTGCTGCAACAAGAAGTATGGTAGTGGAAGTAATGTTGCCGATGTTATTGCTGGATTAAAAGAAAATATCGAAAATCTAAAGTTGATCTTTTCTTTTTGTTCTTCCTCGTTCTATGAGTATGAGGTGAACCAACGACAAGAAACACAGCAGACAGAAAAATTTGGACCTCAGGTTTGATAAATCCTATCTAATTTGCTGACTTTAATGCCCTTTTATTGGGTTTTTATTACACGAACGCCACAAGTCTGGAAGAAATGTGATGTGATGCAGCATATTAATATTTATCGTTGGGGTGACAGCGAACATAAAATAATTAATAATTTGCCAATAATTAATAATTTGTAAAAAGAGCCACTTTTGTGTGCTAAATGACCGTACTGTATATTTTCGCTTTCCCTTCTTCAAGGTAAAGTTGTTTCTTTGTATTTTTTTTTCCTTGTAGTCTCAAGCCTCTTTTTACTTTTTGACTTTTGTCTTGTTTTTGTTTTCATTTAATTGAACTTTAGGAGTTTGTTTGGAAAAATAACATTTTATGTATTTAAAATTTAGTAATTTTTTTATTCGTGAATAATAAAAATTGAGAATACTTTAATATTTTTTATTTTATATGCATCTAATAAAATTTTATTTTTAATTTTATTAAGTCATGCAAATTAAAAGTGAAAAAAATATGAATAAAAATAAAATTATAATTATAATCTAATAGAGTATTTAAATTGTTGTGATTTAAAAAAAATACTACATGCTTTCTAATATCAAACAAGCAGTGCTATATTTTAAATGTTAAATGCTCATAGTTGTTAAACGAATTTTAAATATCTCTATTCTTTAATAAATATATACTTTCTTTACCTCTTGTATGCCATCTCTTTGTTTGTTTTTTATAAATTAAATAAAAATAAATTATATAATAAAAAATAATAGTCATTTAATTTTTGACAAAAAGAGACTAACCCATTAACAAGTCGAATCAACTAAATAAAACCTATCTATTAGTGGTACTTTCTTGTTGACTCATTTAAATTGACCCCATCAAGATGAATTTTATTAATAAAATTAGAAAAAATACCATGATTGTCAAGATACATCAAATGATAAAGACCCTGTTTAGCTATTCAGCTAGCACATTTGTTGGCAGATTGAGATGTGTAAATCTTTTCCTAAGATGGGTCAAGAAAAGGAATAAGTAAATCTGATAAACATTAATTCAATATTTAATAATAGGATAGAGTGTTTTCCAATTTTAAGTGCGGTTAAATTAGTATAGAAAGATATGAATTTGATTAATTAGTGAGAACCATGTAAGCAGGATTACAAAACAATTAGTGGTACCAATCAGTTGTTCAATAACTGGAATTGCAAAAAAGGATTGAGAACCTTTTAATTCTTTGATAAGTAAAAGTAATCTAATCTTTGCACTTATATAAATACCTATTTATTTTTTTGCAAATATCGTCATATATTGCAATTAGTATTTAGTTTTCGTTAAAATATAGCGATAATTAACATTTGAATCAGTGGTTAATTAACATTTGAATCAACGAACATCATATTAATTTAGTAATCAACATATTATTTTTGAATGAATTCAATCATTTGTTAAAAAAAGAATTTAATTTAAAAGAATAAAAAATACACTTTTTTTTGAAAGAAAAACAAGAAAACAAAAGATTATTCAACATAGGTCCCTAGTCACTATTATCAGTTCACTTTGTTCCTTCTGGTGTTTATTTTTTAAGAAAATCATGTACCCTCCTCCGACTCCATAACTTACATGTTTTTTTGTTCAACTAAAGATATGATCTTCTTGTTCTATTTTTATTTTATTGTGTAGAGTCCAATCCAGCTTGCATAATCAACTAATCAAGGAGGGAGATACGACCTTGGAGACTTTTATTCATTTATTTAATGTGTCCTCGTGGGGAACAAGCCTATCTTTTTTCAACAACCATGAGATTTCATCTGTCCTTTGTTGAGTTTTCGAGCATCTCCAAAGCCAATATCATACCTCTGCCTGTAAGCTTTGCGTTTTTCACGGCTTTGACCAACATGGAGGATCTCCCTACATCTAGATGTGTTTGTCCCATTTAATTTGCGACTATTTTAAATAAATTCGATTAGATCAAACTTGTTATCCAATTAAATTCCTCATCTAATAGTTAAAATTGTAGTGTCATGATTGTCACATCATTCAATAATTTTTAAAAATCGTTTATAAACAATTTTTTCTATGAACAATCAAATACCTCAAAAATAAATTGCAAGAGCTTAAGTCTATATCGAAAAATACATCAGTGGTGGCTTAACATTCATCAAAGGATATGATTAGGTGGCCACAACAACTGATACTATCTGTAAAAACTCGAACAAAAAAGGTGTACTACCAAAATTTTTAGCTTCGACCGGAGATAGTACCTCAATAGAAATGGAAGTAATCTTACTCCCATTTATAATAACTTATAGTTTCACTATAAGAAAATAATTCAGTTTCATAAATCATTGATGAGTATATATTGATATAGTTTCATAAATCATTGATGTGTATATATTGATATAGTTTAAACATGATTAATCCTCAAAATTTTGTGGATATATGACAAAGAAATTCCTCCATCACGATGGGAGAAATGAGACAAAAGTGTGATTGTTTTGATTAGGTTCAAAGATTCTATCAATGCATATATTTTTTATTTCAAATAATGAAGTGCAGCATATGCGAAGATATTATTTTTCTTTGTTCCACAGAATGATGCAATCAAATATACATAGAACAAATATCTAATAGTGACTTTATTTAAAGAAAAATTAATGGGAGATTGCACCAAATTAAATATATATATAGTGGGGACCAAGGTGCATTTGGCCGTTGTTGGAAGCACAGTTGGGACACCATGAGATGGGTTTGAGAATATATGTTGGATTTTATAAATTTAATTAATGTCACACAAAACACACAAAACAAAGAGATTAAAAGAAAAAAAAACATAAAAATTTACGTAGTTTGATTAATATGATTTACGCCAAGAAAATCGAAAAAAAAAATATTTTGCGATTAAATTATAAATAATACATAATAAACACGAAAATCACAAATAAACTGAACCAATGGAGTAATCCTTTTCAAGTTTTTTTTTTTGAAGAGAATCCTTTTCAAGTTTAACTCCCAATTTTGGGTCGATCATAATTGGAATCGGATCGCTGAAATTCAAGCCACACAACACTTTAATTTGCGAAAGTGGGGCGAAAAGCTTGATTTGGAAAAATCATAATTGGAATCGGATCGCTGAAATTCAAGCCACTCAACACTTTAATTTGCGAAAGTGGGGCGAAAAGCTTGATTTAGAAAGACGAAATTATCCATCTTGAAAGATATGATTTATTATTATGCTTAGTTAATTGTAAACTTTGTCTTGAGCATCACTAATTAATTGTTCCTTCTCCGTAATCACAGAAAGAAGAGCCTTGACTGCCCTAACATAATCTTCCGCATTTTCAAGCGTATCTACATATCTACTCCATATTTAACCTTTTCTTAAAGCTAAAAAAGATGCAGTAAAATCTCATCAGTCTATGATATATGGTAAATTACATATTTTGAACGTTACTAAAAGTGACAATTTTTATTATGATATATTAATTGAATATATTAAAATAAATATAGCATCTAATTATGTAATTGTGCGGACATGTTAATGAAGTGCAATTTATAATTTTGGCGCTTTTACACCTTTAAATAGTAGTTCTTGCAATCCAAGAATAAAAACACATCTACAAAAAAAAATTATTATGATAACCCATACAGAATTACACATTTATTGTTTTTGAATTTCTGTACTACTATTTTTTTTCCCGGTTGTTAGAAAGAACTCAAAAATCAATATAGTTGATAGAAAAACGTGGTTCGCCTATGATGAGTTGATTAGTTCGAGCTCAATTCGATCAAAATTTGGTTGTCTTACTCATGGATCCAATTCAATTAGATCAAATCCTAATTGAATGAGTGGTAAATATGAACTTTACATATATTATAGAAGAGTTCATTTAACACCACTTTAAAAAAGTGCATCTAAACTCTAATTAGAATTGGACATTACATTAGTTGTAGCCATCATCACCTCCTCCACACAACACAAACATCTTCTCTCTATAGAGAGAGTTGAGGTTGTCAGCCTCTTTAGAGGAATAGAGGGAGTTTTTGTTATTTTTCACCAATTTGTGATTTTTGTATTCGTGAACATCTTCACATGGAACATAAAATGACAAATCAGTTCTTCTCATTTCCTTCGTTAATCAATGAAAATGGCTTGCATACGAGACTAACATACAACTGTATTATCTTTCGCTTATGTTTCACACTGAGCATATCAAGATTAATAAATCAAACCAGTCATTGGTTTTCGATTCGTTTGGTTAATAGTATAAAAAAAATTGGGGTTGTTTTTTAGGGTAAAGATGCGAATGCACGTGGACTAATTATGCCAACTAATCAATGATTAATATATATATATATCGAGGGAATCAATGATGAATATATATATTGGGGAAATCAATGATTAATATATTTAGTTTGTGACCAATTAGAGACCCTAAACGTGATTGCAACTAATTAATCTCACTTAGCATTGAATCTTTTTTAAAGTTAATCAAGGCACTAAATGACAAAAAATCCCATTATTTTCGGGTTTAAGCGTTCTCCTCCATGTATTATTTTATCAGATAACATCTACTCAACGAAGACGACTTTCTTTTTCTGAGCTCTTCGATGCAAAATTTCTTAAAATTTTTGTTTATTTTTCTTTTCTTTGGCAGCATTATTTGTCTATTTTTCAGTTTACAAGTTTCCATATCATGTAATGGGGTGACGTGTGCAGTAAGGTCAGGCCGATAATAAAATAAATATTCATTGCTGGTTTTGTAAACGATATTTCGTTTTCAGTGTCCTTTGGGTCCACCTCCATCATTTTGGTACAACCAGTAATTAATAACTGTGCATAAATGTTCATAAGTGATAAAGTTCACTATATAATTCTCATCACTAATATTGGTGAAAGATATTGGTTCATACTAGAATTTTATGGAAATATGATTCCTTAAGTATCGTGGAAAGATACTTGAAGATTCTAGAAAATAAAAACGTTTTGACATTGGTATATTCAATATTAAACCATGATCGTGAAGAAAGATCATGAGAAATGAGATATCCAATTTAAAGTCGCATGATTTATAGAATTCTCGTAAAGTTGGTACAACCACTTTTGAATTCTATTCTGACATGTTAGATTGTGATCAATTG